>ML811140.1:25525-52224 GCA_009831015.1 Picea engelmannii | reverse complement strand
ATTATGTTACTTTTATTGATGATGCAACTAGAAAAACTTGGGTTTATTGCATTCAACAAAAATCTGATGTTTTTGATACTTTTAAAAAATGGAAAGCTTTGGTTGAGAATGAGGCAGGAAAAAAGTTGAAGTGTCTCAGATCAGATAATGGAGGTGAATATTACAGCAAGGAGTTTGACGATTACTGTTCATACCATGGGATTCATGGAGAGGAGACAGTTCCAAGAACACCACAAGAAAATGGTGTGTCAGAAAGGATGAACAAGACAATCATGGAGCATGCAAGTAGCATGAGATTGCATGCCAGTTTGCCCTTACAAATCTGGACAGATGTTGTAGATACTGTTGTTTATTTAATAAACAGAGGACCTTCAATATCTTTGGATGGTAGAATTCCAGAGGAGGAATGGACAAGAAAAAAGGTAAACTATTATTTTTTGAAAAATTTCGGTTGTGAAGCATTTGTCCATATTGATAAAGAAAATGGAACAGAGCTTGAGGAAAAATCCAAGAAGTGTACCTTTATTGGATATGGTGTTAATGATTTTGGTTATCGCTTATGGGATTATGAAAATAACAAAATCATTAGGAGTAGAGATGTCATATTCAATGAGAAGGTCATGTACAAAGATTAGTTGCAAGGAAAGAAATAGGAAAAAGAAAAACAAGAATACATAGTGCTTGATGAGATCACTGAAAAAGAAATTCCAAAGGAACCAAAAAATCAAAATGTACAAAAACAGGAGCAAGATACCTCAAACACCTGTAAGTGTTGTTATAAGATCTACCAGGTTAAGTATACCCCCTGAACGATACTCTCCTTCATTGTATTATTTATTGTTGACTGATTCTAGTCAACCAGAATGTTATGAAAAGGCAATGCAGGTAGACACCAAAAAGAAGTGGGAGCAAGGCATGAAAGAGGAAATGGATTCCTTAGCATATAACCAGACTTAGGACTTGGTTCAGTTGCCTGGGATAAAAAGAGCATTGTAGAATAAATGGGTTTACAAGTTGAAGGAAGGAGATGGAGGAGAAAAGCAGTACAAGTCTAGACTTGTTGTAAAGGGGTTTGCACAAAAGAAAGGTATAGATTTTGATGAAATATTTTCTCCTTTTGTTAAAATGACTTCAATTAGGACTATTTTAAGTCTTCTGGCAGTAGAAGATTTGCATCTTGAACAATTAGATGTAAAAACAACTTTTCTCCATGGGGATTTGGAGGAAGAGATTTATATGCAGCAGCCACAGGGGTATGAGGTCAAAGGGAAGGGGAATTTGGTATGAAGGTTGAAGAAGAGATTGTATGGCCTAAAGAAATCTCCAAGGAAGTGGTATTTGAAGTTTGATAGGTTTATGATAGAACATGGTTATAGTAGATGTCATTCTGATCACTGTATTTATTTTAAAAAGCTAGAAAATGGAAGCTTTATTATCTTGCTATTGTATGTAGATGACATGCTTGTTGCAGGGTCTAATATGCAGGATATAAATTTGCTCAAGAAGAAATTAGCCAATTCATTTGCGATGAAGGATTTGGGTGCTGCAAATAAAATCCTTGGCATGAGAATAACAAGAGACAAAAAAAATCACAAATTGACATTGTCTCAGGGTGAGTACACAGAGAAGGTGTTGGAGAGGTTTAGAATGCAAAATACAAAACCAGTTAGTACACCTTTGGCCAGCCATTTCAAATTAACTAAGGAAATGTGTCCCAAGACACAGAAGGAGATACAATACATGTCCAGGTTCCCTTATTCATCAACAGTTGGCAACTTGATGTATGCAATGGTTTGCACAAGACCATATATTGCACATGCAGTGGGAGTTGTGAAAAGGTATATGAACAATCCAGGTAAAGAACATTGAGAGCCAGTAAAGTGGATTCTCAGGTATTTGAGAGGTACTACTACTCATGCATTATGTTTTGGAGGTTCAAACACTTTTTTACAGGGATATGTTGATTCAAATATGGAAGGTGATAAAGACAGCAGGAGGAGCACCATAGGGTATGTTTTTACTATAGGTGGAACAACAATAAGTTGGATTTCGAAACTGCAAAAGGTTGTTTCACTTTCAAAAAAAGAGGCTGAGTATATTGCTGCTACAGAGGCTAGTAAAGAGATGATTTGGTTAAATAGGTTTATGGAGGAATTAGGAAAGAAGCAGGAAAACAACAAGTTGTAGTGTGACAGTCAGAGTGTCATTCACCTTGCAAAGAACTCAGCCTTCCATTCGAAGACTAAGCATATACAGTTGAGTTACCACTTCATACGATCCACCTTGGAAGATGGAAATTTGAAGTTGGAAAAGATACACACTAGCCAGAATCTTGCGGACATGTTAACAAAGGGAGTAACGGGGAGAAACTGAGCTCCTGCTTAGTTTCAGTTGGTCTTCAGGAATGAATATGAAGATGAGAAATTTTTCAGGTCCAAGAAGGTTCAGAGTCCAGCATATACAACATTGGTGGATTTGTTGAGATCAGTATCCAAGTGGGATATTGTTGCTTGTGGAGCCTGATTATCTTACTGATTTAGAGGTCCTTTCTTTCAACTATGTTTATACCCCATGAAGTATTTACACCCCAAAAGTTTGTACACTCTTCCACGCGGGGGAGTGCAGAGGGGGGGTACCCCCTCTGTGGGGTTTAGGGGGGGTACCCCCTCTATGAGGTATGGAGGGGCTATCCACCCGGCTGGGGGGTCTGGGTGTAAGCGGGCCCCCAGCGAGGGTTCGAGGGCGAAGCTCTCGAAGGAAAAATTGCCTTGTAAATGTATATTGTAATTTCATTGTAAATCTGGACCGTTCATTATAAGGTCGCAGATCTAACAGTAGAGATTATGATAGGGTTTTTTTCCCTAGAAGGAAACCCTCTTTTATGAGGGAAATGTATTGCATCTATGGTTGATCGTAAATATTGTATTCTAAGATAGGAGACTGTGAGAGAAAAAAGAGGAAGTTACAACGGGTTTTCTGTAGGTTGTATCCCTTCATAAGATGGATAATAATAAAGGAAGGACCTGGCAATTTCTCTAGTGGACGTAGCCCACACTAGGTGAACCATGTAAATCTGTGTCTCTATTGTATAGTGTATATTTTGTGTTTTGTTTCCACATTTGTTTATTTTATTGTTCCACGGTCCTGTTTTTCTAACATGTCACACTATCACTGTGAAATATCCTACTGTAAAATTGTACCAATCAACCTGTACCAAACAACCTGTACCAGTAACTTGAACCATGCATAAACCATGAGTCAACTTGTACCTAAACCTGTAATCAACATGTACCATAAACAAGTGCATCAACCATGCACCAACTTGTACCTCAAGCTCAACAAGAGACTAGCATTTTCATCAAACTTTAGTTTAGTCTCACATGACTAGTTTTAGATTTGTCAACAACCGTAACTTGAAATAATCATAACTATGTACCTATAATAAATAAAGATCTTAAAATAATACACAATGTTCTTTAGTGTGTTTTATGCAATTACTCCAGGTGTCACTACTTTGGAACCTCTCAGAAAAGGAGTTATAGAAAAAATGACATACCTTGTTGAATTTTGGCTTACTCTAGAGAGCGAACTTGTAGAGTGTGCCCGAAACGATATATTTGTTGTATGGATCAGAAAATTGTACACAGAATAATACAGACTGTACTATAACCAACACATTTGGTCTTACTAAATTTGGATCTGTTATGAATAAGTTATGACGTTTTTACCCGAAACAATTGTTTTAGACTGGTTTGAGGACTAGCCACAAACCCTATTTTCCACGGAGTGTAACTCCAAAAATACAAGAACCACAAGATGAATTTTGTACCATAGATACTTGGATATGTTTTCTCAATGGCCTCCCAATTTCACAGTATGAATGATTCTATAAAAAAGGTTATTGTAAAAATGGTGAGATGACCTGTAAATAACATACCTTAGAAAGCATCATCAAAATCATTTATCCTCCTTTGAATTTCGACCTTATTTCCTTCACCTTCCATATGAAATTTGGCTTAGACATCCTTTGGTTACCTCAGTCACCTATAGATATTCAATATGCTCAAGTGTGATTGAAATGAGAGAGCGTTGTCTCTTATTTATACTTTCATGTAGCTTCCTTAGAAGCATCTTCTAGATCACTCTGTCCACATAGCCACTTTGTCCACATAGTCACATGTGTCCAACTTTGCCCAATTTTCCACTTGTCCATATATCCAATAGCCACTTGACTATTTAACCCATTTTACTCATTTTAGGGTTAACCTTCTTATAATGACTTTCCATAATTAGAAATTTCTCCATTTAATTTATTATTTAAATAATCCTCCTTGACTTTGTCACTTCACTTTATTATTTAAATAATCCTCTTTGACTTTGTCACTTCACTTTATTATTTAAATAATCCTCTTTGACTTCGTCACTTCACTTTATTATTTAAATAATTCTCTTTGACTTTGTCACTTCATTGTATTATTTAAATAATTTCTTCTTTGCAATCACTTTGACTTTTTTGACCTTTTGGGGCTTCAAGCCAACATATGAGGGTCCTCCAACTTTATAAGGCCATAACTATCAAACCATGAGGAGTTATGTGACCTTCCACATACCACAAGAAATGGAATGACATGTACTATCCATGTAGAATAGTATTACCTGCAAATATATCAAAACTCATACCATTATACATCAAACAAACTTGGGTCCATTACCCAAACCTTTGTGCTACTAGAATTCGCTACAAGACTTCTTCAAGGGTTGACATCAATGAGAACCAACCCAATTAATCAACATTGTCTCTATACATGGACATTGACATATTCGGCCCTGTCCATGTACAAGGACAAGCCTGAATTCGGGCATGTCCCTATACATGGACAAGGGAAAATATTCAGGCATGTCCCTATACATGGAAAACGTCGAATATGGCTATTTCCATGTACAGGGACAAGACCGAATTCAGACATGTCCATGTACAGGGATAAGCCTGAATTTACGCATGTCCCTGTACATGGACAAGGCCGAATACATCCCTGTTAACACTCTAACACTATAAAATTGAAAATCTAAAATCTAATCTAAAATTTTTATACGAAGAATAACTATTATACAATTTTGAATCTAACAATTTAATAATCTAACTATTATACAATTTTATACAATTATACAAAGATTATTAAATCTAACAATTTAATAATCTAACTATTATACAATTTTATACAATTATACAAATATTATTAAATCTAATAATTTAATAATCTAACTATTATACAGTTTTATATAAAGACTAACTATTATAGAATTTTATACAATTTTAAATATAACAATTTAATACTAGGACTAATAATACTAAGACTAACTATTTAATAATAACTATCTAACCAAATTCGGGACTATCCCTATACATGGACATGGCCGAATATGAGCTTGTCCCTATACATGGACAGGGCCAAATATGGCCCTTTTCATGTACAGGGATAGACCTAAATTCGGGCCTCTCCCTGTACATGGAAAAGGTCGAATAAGGCTCTGTCAACACTCTAACTCTATAAAATTTTAAAAATAAAATATAAAATTTTAAAAATAAAATATAAAATTAAAAATTAACTCAGAAACTAACTTGACCGAACGCCTGCAGCACCAACGTCCTCCCTCATGTAGCACCAATGTCCACTCGCCCACAACACCAACACCAACGTTCGCCCGCTTCTTCAATGTCTACCCACATAAATGACATCCACTAGCACCAAGACGTTCACCTAGCGGTATCAGCTAACCAACAAGACGTGCACCAACACCTATCATGAATCACTATCACTAAGACATGCACCAACACCTAACGATATCTACTAGTCAACAATTTGTAAAAACTAATACAGGTGCGATATGCGGGTAATATATAAACCTTTTTTCGACCGAAAGGTTCTTTCGCTTGAAAGAATATTTTGGCCGTAATATCTTTTGGCCGAAAAGATGTTACTGAATGAAAAAAATCCGTTCAGCTAAAATTATACATGAAAATCAAGGGTGTTTTCACGATACTATTCCATTTGACGTTCAAAGGTTCAACCAAAACATGTTTCGGCCAAAAAAATAGGGCTTTTGTCTGAAAGAAGTATTATTTTGGCCGAAAAAAGGTCTTTCAGAATTTTGGAGACCTGATTCTCACAATAAGTGTTACCCACCTTCATGATTTTACCCTTATCTATTACTTGACGTGACTTCAAAATATCGATGGACAAAATATTAGTATATTTCATCAACATAATGTTCTGTGGGATAAGACAAAATAAAAACAATTAACAACAAACCAGGTTACTATGCATTGAAAAAATTGAAGCACTATTCATTATGGGTTCTTACAACTTGGAGGATAGACACAAAGATATAGGGTTGCATGAGGACATGAAACATCTTTAGTTGGGGGAGATGATGGGCCTCTTAATTGTCATCTTTTTTTCATCCTTTACATATATTTTTACTTACCCATAACCCATATTTATCTGTCGTGATGGTTAAAACCATAATTTCAACGTAAGGTGTTTTCCATTGCATTTCTTTAGTATTTCAAATAAAAATCTAATTAATGTTAGGTGAAATGTGTATTTTTTATTTACTTATGAATAATGTCTTATTTTTGGATAAGTTGTGATAGGATATTAATTCAAGATCTTTTGCAAAGTATCTACGAGCTACAATTTGTGGGAAAGACAAATTAATGGTGAAAAGCATCTGTAGATCCATGTTCTACATATTTAGCTTTCCACAATTGAGGAAATTGACCACCAACAATCATGAAATGACTTGGGGAAGATAATAAAACTTATATTTTATGATTTTAATTACTGAGAGGCATATTTTCATGTTCCCACATGTGAATATTCGCTTTTATTCTGAAATAAAATATGTCCCATATCTATTTCATGGATCTAGGAATTCTCACACCATAATTAACTATTTTCAACATGTTTTGGCAAGTTGTTATAATCCACATTGATTATTATGAATTTTACAATCAAACACATTCCAAAATTTATTGGGAATTAGCAAGAATGTTGGAAATCCTTTTATGTATTTTATAAAGTTGTAAAATGGTTGTAATCACTTGAGTTTTATTGGTTCCCAAGTGGATCTATATTCAAACATTTTTTATTTCTATTTAAAAAAAATCTCATTTATAAAAGAGAGTGGTGTCTTTGTCTTGTGGAGGAGGAGATGTTTAGGAAAGAAGGAAGATAATCAGTTTCGATTGCAAGGGTTGTTATTTAACTTAATATTATGTTTCGTCCATATTTATTTTTTGTATGTCATAGAAGTAGTGTGTTAAATTTAATAATGAGGAATATTAATATGAGTGTTATGTTCTATGTCGGCAGGTCCCACTCCAATAGAACTAAGTGTTGTTTAGGTTAGGTAGATTTTATTTTTGTGTGTTATTTAATTCATTTTTGTAAATATTTATTTCTAAAATATTTCTTTATGTATTTTAGAAGTGTAGTTATTTTTCTGTAAATATTTATTTTATTTCATTTTTTGGTGTATTTATAAAGTCTTATTTGTATTCTCTCCAAGTGTGGAGTATTTTTATTTCTACAATAGCATTTCAATTCATCACATTATTTTTATCAAATCTTGTCAATGATGGGAGCTATGATTTTAGGAAAGATGGAGTTCCTAAATCATGCCAAGAGATAACCTGATTACAATAGGGTCTTAATAGCATGATCATTGTTCAATTACATAAACATTTTCCAAGAGTGATTGATCTATACTTGGTGTGTCAATTAAATTTCATTTCTTTGTAAACAAATATTAGATAAACTCATTAAATTTTCGAATTTGTAGCTTGCATATATAACACATGAGATCTTGTAAGCATTTGAACCTTAAGTTGATAGTTGATATTGTTGATTATTGGGTTTGTTGTCATTGATGTCAACCCTTGAAGAAAGTCTGGTAGCACAAAGGTTTGGGTAATGGAACCAAGTTTGTTTGATGTATAATGGTATTTGTTTTGATATATTTTCAGGTAAGACTATTCTAGATGGATATTAAATGTCATGCCATTTCCGGTGGTATGTGGAATGTCACATAACTCGTCAAGGTTTGATAGTTATGGCCTTACGAAGTTGAAGGACCCTCATATGATTGGCTTGAAACCCCAAAAAGTCAAAGAAGTCAAAGTGCTTGAAAAGAGGATTATTTAAATAATAAAGTGAAGTGACAAAGTCAAAGAGGATTATTTAAATAATAAAGTGAAGTGACAAAGTCAAAGAGGGTTATTTAAATAATAAACCGAAGTGACAAAATCAAAGAGTATTATTTAAATAATAAAGTGAAGTGACAAAGTCAAGGAGGATTATTTAAATAATAAAGTAAATGGAGAACTTTCTAATTGTGGAAAGTGGTTATAAGAAGGCTAACCCTAAAATCAAGAAAATGGGTAAAGTGGTCAAGTGGCTATTAGATACATGGACAAGTGGCAAATTGGGAAAAGTTTGACATAGGTGACTATGTGGAAAAAGGGGCCTAGAAGATGCTTCTAAGGAAGCTACTTGGAGAGTATAAATAAGAGGAAAGACTCTCTCATTTTGATAACACTTGAGAATATTGAATATCTACAGGTGAATGATGTAACCAAAGGATATGTAAGCCTAATTTTAGAGGGAAGGTGAAGTAAAGAAGGCCAAAATTTACGGGAGGATACACTCTTTTGATGGTGCTTTCTTACATATGTTATTTACAGGCATCTCACCATTTTCGCAACAATTTTTTTTCTAGAATGATTCAGACCGTGAAATTAGGAGGCCATTGAGAAAACATATCCAAGTAGTTGTGGTACGAATTTAATCTTGTGTTTCATTGTATTTTTGGAGTTACACTCCGTGGAAAATAGGGTTTGTGGCTAGTCCTGAAACTAGTCTAAAACAAGTGTTTCAGGTAAAAACATCATAAATTTTTCATAATAGATCCAAATTCAGTAAGACCAAATGTGTTGGTTATAGTACAGTCTATATTATTATGTTTACAATTTTCCAATCCATGCAAAAAATATTCCGTGCGGAGCACACTCTACAAATTCGCTCTCTGGAATAAGCCAGATTTCAACAAGGTATGTCATTTTTTCTATAAATCCTTTTCTAAGAGGTTCCAAGTAGTGACACCTGGAGGAATTGCATAAAACACAGTAAATAACATTGTGTACTAGTTTCAAATCTTTATTCATTTCATGTACATAGTTAGGATTATTTCAAGTTAGGGTTGTTGACTAATCCAAAACTAGTCATGTGAGACTAAAGTAAATTTTGATGAAAATGATAGTCTCTTGTTGTTAGAGTTAAGGAAGGTTTGTAGATATGTGATCATATACACCAGTTCTATTACAAAGTTACAAATCAGATTTGGATGATGAAATTGATGAGGGATTTTGGTTGAGGTTGAGGTATAGGTTGGTGCATGGTTGATGCACTTGTTGATGGTACAGGTTCATTACAGGTTGAGGTACAGGTTTATGCAAGGTTAATGCATGGTTCACGTTATTGGTATAGGTTATTTGGTGCAGGTTGATTGGTATAGGTTTACAACAATATATCTCACAATGATATTGTGACAATGGTTCCATCTTTCTACTTGTATGCCAGGGTTGTTGGACAAGGCAAGGAAAAGTGGTTGTAGCCACCTTTCGGTTGTAGCCGGAGAACATAGGGCATTGTAACTTCCTTATGGCTATAGCCAAAGAATTGGGGAGTTGGATATTGCCTCAGGTTGTAGCCTGTTGAACTAGGGGGTTGGAGCCTCCTTCCAGTTGTAGCTGGAAAACAGAGGAAGTTGGTGCTTCCAATGAATGTAATTCTTCAATACATATAAGAAAAAACATTATGTGGTTTTCTCCCTCTTTGGGTTTCCACGTAAAAAAAATGGTGTGTTGTGTATGCGTATGATTTTTCATTTGTTCATTGTTTATTTAATCTGCAAATGTTGGATGATAATTCTACATTGATATAACACTTGCATTATATGGTTAAAGAGGATTATATTTCTCTATTACTGATTCACCCCCACTCTCAATAATTCAACAATTGGTATCAAAGATGTTTCCTTCATAAATCAGTTTAACCACTGAAAGGTAGATCATGGAGAGAAATAACATGTATAAAAATGGAATACCATAGTTTGATGGACAAACGTATGCATTTTGGAGCATAAGTATGAAGACATATATACAAGAATATGGATTTTACATTTGGAAATCAATTGTAGATGGATACAAAGCACCAACAGTTCCATCGACAAATGACAAGGCAATGAAACTTGGCCAGAATAATTCCAAAGCCACAAATGCACTTCTAAATGGTCTTGGAGAATCGATATTCACCAAATTTGCACATTGTAAATCCGCTAAAGAGATCTGGGACAAACTTCGAAATATTTATGAAGGAGATTCAAAATTCAAAGAAGCAAAGCTTCAAACTTACATAGATTAGTTCGAACAACTAAAGATGAAGGAAGATGAGAACATTGTATCTTACTTTTTACTAGTCAATGAAACAGTAAATGTAATCATGGGATTGGAAAAAGAAATCAAAGAATTTGTAATTGTTCAAAATCATATGAAATGAAAACTAAACAAGAAAAATCATATATAAAAGAAGCATCCTTCAAAGAATCCAAAAAATCAAAGAAAAAGGAAAAAGAACATAGCAGCAACAGTTACGTCTCAGAAGATGATGAAGAAGAAACCAACTTTGTCAGAAAATTGAACAAGGGAACCAACAACAGGTATAGAGGTAAGATTCATTTGATTTGTTTTAATTGTGATGGTATTGGTCATTATGATAACAAATGTCCTCATAAGAAAAATAGAAATGATGAGGGCTACTCAAATAGAAAACAAACATATAAAGGAAAAAGAACCAAAAAGAAAGTTTTCAAGAAAAGCTTATGCACCAAAGAAGACATGTCGTCATTAGATGAAGATGAAGTCAGTGACAGTGAGACAGAAAGAGTTCTATTCATGGAAGTAGAAGAATATGATAAAGAAGACTCCAAAGAAGAATATGAAGAGGCCCAAGAATGAAGAGGCCAAAGAAGAATATGAAGAGGCATAAGTAGACTACTAAGAATAATTTTTGTGTGCTATAGAAGTTATCAGAAGAGAAAAGAAAAAAAACAAGAAACTACAAGGGGAACTATACAAGAAATAAGACACCCAGGAACTAGAACCAATCATCACAAATTTGAAGTTTCAAATTGAAGAAGATAAAATAATTGAAAAAACACTTAAAGAACAGTTAGAAGGAAGAGACATGATCATTGGAAATTTGGAAACAGAAATTGTCACATTAAGAAAGGATCTTCAAAAGAAAAATATGCAGAAAAAGTAAAAAAATTTAAATGACATTATCAGTAGTGAAAACCCTCATCATGATAAGTACAGACTTGAATACAATCATACAGAAAATGTATTAAGCTCCAAAAAAAGAGAATAAGAAACATATCCAAAAATATATGCAGAAACAATCAAAGGGGATATGAAGTCATACAAAGAAAATTACAGGGACACTCCTCCACCGAGAATATTCAGATTATAGAATCAACGACTGACAGAAATAGATAGGCCTCAAGAAGAAGAAGAATTCATAAGAGTACCTCCTTTCAAAAGATCTTCAACTCCCATGTATCAAACTATCTTTTTTGGTTTATGTTATGCATGTAATAATTTTGGACATAAATATGTGAATTCAGGAGATAACAATAGGAACATAAACAACTTTGAAAGTCATACACAAAAGGGTTATCAAAGAAGGCCTAGTGAAACACATAGAAGAAGTTAAAACATGTTTGACTCTTTGAGCACTGAAGTGAAATGCTACAATTGTAACAACTTTGGACACATGGGAAAATATTTCATAATGACAATCCCTCCTAGAGAATAACAACATAAAAAAAATAGTCACAGACAGGAACATCAGAAAATGACATGGATAAGAAAGCATAATCGGTATAGAAATGAAGAATTCACAGTCACTCTACAAGCTAAGAAGAAGAAACGTGGTTGGTATGTTGACAATGGTTGTTCAAAACACATGACAGGTCTTAGATGTTAGATTATGAGCTTGATTTCTTATGCGTATTAATTCTTTTATTTTCTTCAATACTTTGATTCCAACTTAATACACTTCAACAATTTCAAATCATAATCGAATAGAAATAATTATGTAGATAAGTAAACATTCATATCAACAACACATATACCCTAGGGAAACCCTGTATAGGGAGAAAAACCCTAGCAAACAATATTCCTTTATTGCATTAATGATGTAATATCTCTTACAAATATCCACCATGAATTTACTTCTCTCAAAGAGATTGCCAAGATGACTTTGACCTGACAAAGACTTATAAGACCTTGTTGAAATACACCTTTGATATGCTGCCTCTTTATCACTGATGTGCTCCTCTATTACTTCACGCTCAACCTACATATGAAAACTCTGTTTCAAAATTGTGTTGCAAAACTATGTTGTGAAAACTATTTTGAGGAGAGGGTTTGACCTCTTCTTATATAGGCTAACGAGGGGAAGAGGAGATGCTCTAAATAGTAGCCTGAATGCATGCATTAGTCATAACTCAGCTTCATTATTTAGTTTGAACTTAGAAATAGACTTGAGATTGGTTACACCTCAGGATTATACTTTAGTTCGAACTTCGAACTAGACTTGAGATTGGTTACAACTCAGGATTACACTTTAGTTCAAACTTAGAACTAGACTTGAGACTAACATGCTTTAGTTCGAACTTAGAACTAGACTCAAGACTTTAGTTGCAACTCAACATTACACTTTAGTTTTAAAGTAGAACTAGACTCAAGACTTTAGTTGCAACTCAACATTACACTTTAGTTCTAAAAATAGAACTAGACTCAAGAATTTAGTTGCAACTCAACATTACTAAAATAGAACTAGACTCAAGACTTTATTTGCAATTCAACATTACACTTTAGTTCTAACATAGAAATAGACTCAAGACTTTAGTTACAACTCTTCACAAGGCAATTCAAAATTCTCTTCACGGTGGATAATGTTTACACGTGCCAACGCACTAGATCAATACAATTACATCATTTTCAATATTAGGAATATCATTTGTTTCTAGCTCATAGGAATTTTACATTCAACCTAACTTTTGCTAGATACCTTGACTTTTTCTCATGGCTCACAATGTTTGACTAGGCTCACAGAGGTTGTATGTTCCCCATAACTTTTGCACTAGTCTGTCTATGCTCACAGAGGTTGTATGTTCCCCCTGACTTTTGCACTAGATTGTCTATGCCCACAGAGGTTGTACGTCCCCCTTGACTTTTGCATTAGACTCACATAGTATCTCGTTCATCTTGACTTTTGGTTTGAGTCACAGAGGTTGTTCATTCCCCCTTACTTTTGTCAATACCTCACAAGACTGGTTGATTCTCCAAATCTCCCTAGCTAGCCTCAGGGTGGCCCATATGGCCTCTCATTTGAGAATGACTGTCAATGCTGCCAAGTTTAACAATAGAGATAGGTTTCTTACATTAAGAAAGGAAAGAGATGGATCAGTCTCCTTCGAAAATGATGATTCAACTAAAATCATTGGAAAAGGCACAGTCATAATTGGGAACACGGATACTAAGGAAGAAAATGATCTACTAGTAGAAGATAAGAAACATAATATTCTAAGTGTGAGTCAAATGTGTGACCAAGTTCATAAAGTTACTTTTGATTCACAAAAGTGAGAGATAAGAAAAGAAGGTTCAGGAAAATTTATTGCAATAGCTACAAGAACTCCAAGCAACATATATGTATTAAGTGAAATTGGAAATGAAAAGTGGTGCCTAGGAAAGGAAGATGAAAGTTGGCTATGGAATAGAAGAATGGGTCACATACATTTTGATAACCTTGTCAAAATTAGAAAAAGGGAATCAGTTAGAGAAATGACCAGATCATGAAAACAACCAACATTTTATGCAAGCATTGTCAACAAGGAAAGCAAAAAAATACCATGTTTAAATCAAAAGAATATTCAATGACAAGACCACTAGAAATTATGAATATTGATCTAGATGGACCAACTACAAAAAAATGTTTAAAATGTGAGACATACTTTATTTTATTAGTTGATGGTTATACAAGAATGACTGTAGTTTTCTTTCTCAGGAATAATTCAAAATCTTTTGAAAAATTCAAGATCTATAAGGAAATGGTTGAAAATGAAATGGATTCAAAAATCAAATGCTTGAGATCTGATAATGGACGAAATTTCACTTCAAAGGAATTTATGGACTACTACAACATGAATGGAATAAAAAGACAATTCTACGTTGCTAGGACACATCAACACAATGGAGTTTTTGAAAGAAGGAACAAGACATTACAGGAAATGGATCGAACAATGCTAATGGATTCCAAATTGACAGATATCTTTTGGATGTAGGTAGTGCATACAATAGTTCACATTCAAAACAAACTAATGCTTAGAAACAACACTGACAAAACTCCCTACGAGATATGGAAAGGAAGACCAACAAATGTGAAGCACTTCAGAGTTTTTGGAAGAAAATGCTACATCAAAAAAGAAGATGGCAGAATGAGAAAGTTTGTCTCTTGTGTAAACAAAGGAGTACTTGTTGGTTACTCAAGTACAAGGAAGTAATACATGTCTTACAACCTGAGATTGAAAAAAGTTGTGGAAAGCATCAACATAACATTTGATGAAACATGTAGACAATAATTAAAGAAAGAAGAAAATGAATCAATGAAACAAATTTACGAAGAAGAAGCAGAAGATGAAAAGGATCCGATAGAAGAAAAAGAGCAATTTCAACAAGTTCCTCCAAATACACCTAGCAGACGAGTATATAAGAATCATCCTTCAGATCAAATTTTCAGAAACAAAGATGGAGGAGTTGAGACTAGAAGAAGAATTTTTTCACCAGAACAAACACACCTAGCACTCTCATCTACAATTGAACCAACCTATTTTGAAGAGGCCAGCAATGATGAATTTTCAAATAGGTCCATGGATGAAGAATTAGATCAAATAGAGAAAAGTGACACTCGAGAATTGGTTCCAAGACCAAAGGATAAGAATGTGATCAACACAAAGTGGGTATGTAGGAATAAATTGAATGAAGATGGACAGGTTACAAGGAACAAATCTAGATTGATATGTAAAGGATATGCATCGGTTGAAGAAATCGATTTTGAAGAGACATTTTCCCTAGTTTCCAGAATGGAAGCAATCTGATTGCTTTTAGCTTATGCATGCTCCAAAAGTATTAAAGTGTATCAGATGGACATAAAATAAACTTTTCTGAATGGGGAACTTGAAGAAGAAGTCTACATTGAACAACCAAAAGGATTTGAGTTGTCAAAGAACACATATTATGTGTGTAAATTAAAGAAGGACTTGGATGGTCTAAAACATGTTCCTAGAGCATGGTACTCTAGACTGAATAATTATCTACAGCAGGTAGGGTTTAGAAAAGGAAGTGCAGACAACAACCTCTACATCAAGGTAACTCAAGATAGTATTTTATTAATTGAAGTTTATGTTGATGATATTATTTTTGGAAGTACTGATGACAGGTTAAGCCAAAAATTTATAAAGGACATGAATAATGAATTTGAAATGTAATTACTTGGAGAACTATCCTTCTTTCTAGGTATTCATATACATCAAAGCAACCAAGAATTTTTTATTTCTCAAACCAAGTTTATCAGAGAAATGATAAAGAGGTTCAGAATGGAATATTGCAAACCCGTTATCACTCCCATGCAAGCCAATTGCAAGTTGAGAAAATATGATGATTTAAATTCTACAGATCAGAGGAAATATATGTCAATGATTGGTAGTCTACTTTATCTGATAACATCTAGACCATATGTAATGCAGGCAGTTGGACAGGTGGCATGATTTCAATCAATACCAAAGGAATCACATGTATTAGAAGTGAAGAGTATTTTCAGATATCTCAAGGGAACAAAAGAGTTTGGATTATGGTATCCAAAAGGAAAGGATCTATCACTTATTGCCTACACAAGTGCAGATTGGGCAAGTTGAATTGATGACTGATGACGCACCAATTGAGAAACGTTCTACTTGGGTGAGGGCTTAGTATCATGGCTAAGAAAGAAACAATGATCAATATCTTTATCTACAGTCGAGGCAGATTATATTGTTGAAACAAACTCTGATAGATATATGTGTTAAGTATGATGAGATCGTTCCAATCTATTGTGATAATGCAAGTGCCATCAATATCTCATAGAAACTGGCGATGCACTTCAAGAGGAAGCACATTCCAATCAAGTATCACTTTCTACAGGAACAGGTTGTAGAAAATAACATCATAGATGAATATGTGGGCATAAAAGAACAAGTGGTAGAAATCTTTACAAAACCGCTTCCATGAGAAGCCTTTGAGTATCTTCACCAGAGACTCGAAGTTATTTCTAATCCAAAATGAATGGTTTTGAATGCTTATTTTATATGTCTTAGATGTACATGAGGAATCACCATAAATATAAAAGTTTAGGTTGGGAGATCAGACGAGTTAATTAGGGGGAACAGACCTGAATGGAAAGATACATTTTCCATTAATGACAAAGGGGGAGATATTTATCAGATGCAGAGGGCATAGGCATGGTTCTAGGGGAGCATTGGTCACATAGATACAGACATGGTTCCAGGGGGAGAATGAGTGATATGATTTTAGTATTGCATCAAAGTAATTCCCTCAATGCCAAAAGGATATATTTTTTATTAAATGGGTTGGTTTTCATTGATGTCAACCCTTGAAGAAAGTCTGGTAGTTAATTTCGATAGCACAAAGGTTTGTGTAATGGACCCAAGTTTGTTTGATGTATAATGGTATGAGTTTTGATATATTTATAGGTAAGACTATTCTAGATGGATAGTACATGTCATGCTATTTCTGGTGGTATGTGAAATATCACATAACTCCTCACGGTTTGATAGTTATGGCCTTACGAAGTTGAAGGACCCTCATATGGTTGGCTTGAAACCCCAAAAGGTCAAAGAAATCAAATTTCTTGCAAAGAGGATTATTTAAATAATAAAGTGAAGTGACAAACCCAAAGAAGATTATTTAAATAATAAAATGAAGTGAAAAAATCAAAGATTATTATTTAAATAATAAAGTGAAGTGACAAAGTCATGGAGGATTATTTAAATAATAAAGTAAATAGAGAAATTTCTAATTATGGAAAGTGGTTATAAGAAGTCTAACCCTAAAATCATGAAAATGGGTTAAGTGGTCAAGTGACTATTATATACATGGACAAGTGGAAAATTGGGCAAAGTTGGACATAGGTGACTATGTGGAAAAAGTGGCCTGGAATATGCTTCAAAGGAAGTTACTTGGAGAGTATAAATAAGAAACAACGCTCTCTCATTTTAATAACACTTGAGAATATTGAATATCTATAGGTAGCTGAGGTAACCAAAGGTTATCTAATCCTAATTTCAGAGGGAAGGTGAAGTAAAGAGGGACTAAATTCAAGGGAGGATAAATTCTTTTGAAGATGCTTTCTAAGGTATGTTATTTACAGGTCATCTTACCATTTTCGCAATAACTTTTTTCTAGAATGGTTCAGATGGTGAAATTGGGTGACCATTGAGAAAACACATTCAAGTAGTTGTGGTACGAATTTAAGATTGTGGGTCGTTGTATTTTTGGAGTTACACTCTCTGGAAAATAGGGTTTGTGACTAGTCCTAAAACTAGTCTAAAACATGTGTTTCGGGTAAAAGAGTCATAAATTCTTCATAATAGATCCAAATTCAGTAAGACCAAATGTGTTGTTTAGAGTACAGTCTGTATTATTCTGTGTACAATTTTCCTATCCATACAATAAATATTCTATGTGGGGCACACTCTACAAGTCCGCTTTCTAGAATAAGACAAAATTCAACAAGGTATGTCATTTTTTCTATAACTCCTTTTCTGAAAGGTTACAAGTAGTGACACCTAGAGGAATTGCATAAAACACATTGAAGAACATTATGTACAATTTTAATATCTTTATTCATTACAGGTAAATAGTTATGATTATTTCAAGTTAGGGTTGTTGACTAATCCAAAACTTTTCATGTGAGAGTAAAGTAAAGTTTGATGAAAATGATAGATTCTTGTTGTTAATGTTAAGGATGGTTTGTAGATATGTGATCATATAAACTAGGTCTATTACAGAGTTACAAATTAGATTTGGATGATGAAATTGATGATGGATTTTGGTTGAGGTCGAGGTACAGGTTGGTGCATGGTTGATGCACTTGTTTATGGCACAGGTTGATTACAGGTTGAGGTACAGGTTGATGCATGGTTTATGCATGGTTCAGATTATTGGTACAATTTGTTTGGTGCAGGTTGATTGGTACATGTTTACAATACTATATCTCACAGTTATAGTGTGGCAATGGTTCCATCATTCTACTTATACATCAGCATGGTTGGACGGGGCAAGGAAAAGTGGTTGTAGCTGAAGAACATAAGGAGTTGTAGCCTCCTTTTGGTTGTAGCCAGAGAATTGGGGAGTTGGAGCTTCCCTCAGGTTGTAGCCTGATAAACTAGGGTGTTGGAGCCTCCTTCTAGTTGCAGCTGGAAAACAAAGGAAGTTGGTGCTTCTAATGAATGTAATTCTTCAAGACATATAAGAAAAAACATTATGTGGTTTTCTCCCACTTTGGGTTTCCATGTAAAAACACTGGTGTACTATTTATCTGTATGATTGTTTATTTGTCCATTTTTTATTTACTTTGCAAATATTGGATGATATTGCTACATTCATATAACACTTACATTATATGGTTAAAAAGAATTATATTTCTCTATTACTGATTCACCCCCCCTCTCAGTAATCCAAAAATTGGTATTATAGAAGGTTCCTTCAGAAATCAGTTTAACCACTGAAAGGTAGATCATGGAGAGAAACAACATGTATAAAAATGGAATACCACAGTTTTGTGGACACAAGTATGCATTTTGGAGCATAAGGATGAAGACATGCATATAGGCACATGGATTTGAAATTTGACAATCAATTGTATATGGATACACAACACCAAAAGTTTCACCGACAAATGACAAAGAAATGAAACTTGGTCAGAATAATCACAAATCCATAAATGCACTTCTTAATGGTCTTGGAGAATCAGTATTCACCAAAGTTGCACATTATAAATCCGCTAAAGAGAATTGGGGCAAACTTCGAAATATTTATGAAGGATATTCAAAATTCAAGGAAGCAAAGCTTCAAACATACAGAGGTCAGTTTGAACAACTAAAGATGAAGGAAGATGAGAACATTGCAACTTACTTTTTATGAGTTGATGAAACAGTAAATGCAATCTTGGGATTGGGAGAAAAAATCAAAGAATCTGTAATTGTTCAAAAGCATATGAAATGAGAACTGAACAGGAAAATCTAGATGTAAAATAAGAAGCCTTCAAAGAATCCAAAAGTTCAATGAAAAAGGGAAAGAAAAAAGAAAATGAACATAGCAAAATCAGTGACATCTCGGAAGATGATGAAGAAGCAACCAACTTTGTCAGAAGATTGAACAAGGGAACCAACGACATGTATAGAGGTAAGCTTCCTTTGATTTGTTTTAATTGTGATGGTATTGGTAATTTTTCTAACAATTGTCCTCATAAGAAAAAGAGAAATGATGAAGGTTACTCAAATAGAAAACAAATATATAAAGGGGAAAGAACCACAAAGAACGTTTTTTAGAAAATCTTATGCACCAAAGAAGACATCTCATCATCAGATGAAGATGAAGTCAGTGACAGTGAGACATAAAGAGTTATATTCATGGCATTAGAAGACTCTGATAAACAAGACTTTGAATAATCATATGAAGAGGTTGATGAAGAATATGAAGAGGTTGAAGAAGAATATGAAGAGGCAAAAATTGACCACCGATAAGAATTGTTGTGTGCCATAGAAGTTATCAAAAGAGAAAAGAAGAAAAACAAGAAACTACAAGAGGAACTAGACAAGAAAGAAGACACTCAGGAACTAGAACAAATGATCACAAATTTGAAGGTTCAAATTGAAGAAGAAAAAAAAAATGAAGAAGCACTCAAAGAACAACTAGAAGGAAGAGACAGGATCATTGGAAAATTGGAATCATAAATTGTCACATTAAGAAAGGATCTTCGAAGGAAAAATATGCAGAACAACTCAAAAGTTTTGAATGACATTTTCAGTAGTCAAAAACCTCATCATGACAAGTTTGGACTTGGATACAATCAAATAGAAAATGTATCAATCTACAAAACAACAGAACAAGAAACATATCCAAAAAGTTATGCAGAAACAATCAAAGAGGATATGAAGGTCTACAAAGAAAATGACAGGGACACTCCTCCACCAAGAAGATTCAGATTTCAAAATCAACGACCGAAAGAAACAAATATTCCTCAGGAAGAAGAAGGAATCATAAGAGTACATCCTTTCAGAATATCTTCAACTCCTAGGTATCAAACTATATTTTTTGGTTTATGTTATGCATGTAATAATTTTGGACATAAATCTATGAATTCAAGAGATAAAAATAGGAACATAAACAACTTTGAAAATCATACACAAAAGGGTTGTCCAAGAATCCCTAGTGAAATACAGAGAATAAGTTACAATAGGTTTGAATCTTTTAGAACTGTAGTGGAATGCTACAAATGTAAAACCTTTGGACACATGGCCAAAGATTGCATAATGACAGTCCCTCCTAGAGAACCACAACAAAAAAACAACAGTTGCAGACATGAACCTTAGAAAATGACATGGATAAGAAAGAATAATTAGTATATAAATGAAAAATGCACGCTCACTCTACAAGCTAAGAAGAAGAAACATGGTTGGTATGTTGACAATGGTTGTTCAAAACACATGACAGCTGACAGAGACAAGTTTATTATGTTAAGAATGAAAGAGATGGATCAGTCTCCTTCGGAAATGATGATTTAGCTAAAATCATTGGAAAAGACAAAGTCAAAATTGGGAACAAGAATACCAAGGAAGAAAATGTTCTGCTAGTAGAAGATATGAAACATAATATTCTAAGTGTGAGTCAAATGTGTGACCAAGGTCATAAAGTTACTTTCGATTCAAAAAAGTGCGAGATAAGAAAAGAAGGTTCAGGAAAATTGATTGCAACAACTGCGAGAACTTCAAGAAACATATATGTATTAAGTGAAATTGGAAATGAAAAGTGTTGCCTAGGAAAGGAAGATGAAAGTTCGCTATGGCACAGAAGAATGGGTCACATACATTTTGATAACCTTGTCAAAGTCAACAAAAGAGAAGTAGTTAGAGAAATTCCCCAGATCACGAAACCAACCAACACTTTATGCAAGCATTGTCAGGAGGGAAAGAAAACAAAGACCATGTTTAAATCAAAAGAATATTCAATGACAAGACCACTAGAAATTGTGCATACTAATCTAGTTGGATCAAATACAACAAAGGGTTTAAAAGGTGAGACATATTTTATGTAATTAGTTGATGATTATACAAGAATGATTGTTCTTTCCTTTCTCAGGAATAAGTTAGAATCTTTTGAAAAATTCAATCTCTACAAGGAAATGGTTGAAAATGAAATGGATTCAAAAATCAAATGCTTGAGATATGATAATGGAGGAGGGTTCACTTCAAAGGAATTTATGGACTACTGCAGCAGACATGGAATAAAAGGGCACTTATTCGTTGCTAGGGCACCTAAACAAAATGGATTTGTTGAAAGAAATAACATGACAATGAAATAGCTCGAACAATGCTAATGGATTCCAAATTGACAGATATGTTTTGGACACAGGCAATGCATACAACAGTTCACATTCAAAACAGAGTAATTCTCAGAAACAAATCTGACAAAACTCCCTATGTGATATGGAAAGGAAGACCAACAAATTTGAAGCACTTAAGAGTTTTTGGAAGAAAATGATACATCAAAGGAGAATATGGAAGAATGGAAAAGTTTGACTCTCGTGCGGACAAATGAGTACTTGTTGGTTACTCAAGTACAAGTAAAACATACAAGTTTTACAAGTTGAGATTGAAAAAAGTTGTGAAAATCATCAACGTAACAATTGATGAAATAGGTAGACAAGAATTAAAGGAAGAAGAAAATGAATCAATGGAACAACTTTATGAACAAGAAGTAGAAGATGGAGAAGGGGAAGATGAATAGGATCTGACAGAAGAAGAAGAGAAAGTTCAACAAGTTTCTCCAAAGACACCTAGAAGACGAGTATATAAGAATAATTCTTTAGATCAGATTATCAGAAACAAATATGGAGGAGTTGAGACTAGAAGAAGAATCCATTCACTAGAACAAATACACCTAGGACTCTCATCCATGATTGAACTAACCTGTTTTGAAGAGGCCGGGAGGAATTTTGGAATAATGTCATGGATGAAGAATTGGATCAACTAGAGAAAAATGACACTTGGAAATTGATTCAAAGACCAAAGGATTAGAATTTGATAGACACAAAGTGGGTATACAAGAATAAATTGAATTAATATGGACAATTTACAAGGAACAAAGCTAGATTGGTATGTAAAGGATATGCATAGGTTGAAGGAACCGATTTTGAAGAGACATTTTCCCTAGTTTCTAGAATGCAAACAATCCGATTGATTTTAACTTATGCATGCTCCAAAAGTATTAAAATGTATCAGATGGACGTAAAATCAACTTTTCTGAATGGGGAACTTGAAGAAGAAGTCTACATTGAACAACCAGAAGGATTTCAGTTGTCAGATAACACAAGTTATGTGTGTAAATTAAAGGACTTGTATGGTCTAAACCCGACTCCTAGATCATGGTACTCTAGACTGGATAAATATCTACAACAGACAGGATTCAAAAAAGGAAGTGCAAACAACAACCTCTACATCAAGGTAACTCAAGATTGTATTTTATTAATTGAAGTTTATGTTGATGATATTATTTTTGGAAGTATTGATGACAGGTTAAGATAGAAATTTGTAAAGCACATGCATAATGGATTTGAAATGACATTACTTGGAGAACTATCCTTCTTTCTAGGTCTTCAGATACATCAAAGAAACCAATAAATTTTGATTTCTCAAACCAAGTATATCAGAAAAATGCTAAAGAGGTTCAGAATGGAATATTGCAAACCAATTATCACTCCCATACAAACCAGTTGGAAGTTGAGCAAAGATGATGATTCAAAGTCTACATATCAGAGGAAATATAGGTCAATGATTGGTACCCTACTATATGTGACAACATCCAGACTAGATGTAATGTATGTAGTTGGATAGGTGGCATGATTTCAAGCAGTACCAAAAGAATCACATGTAGTAGAAGTAAACAGGATTTTCAGATATATCAAAGGAACAAAAGAGTTTGGATTACGGTATCCAAAAGGAAAGGATCTATCACTTATTTCCTACATAGATGCAGATTGGGCAAGTTTCATTGATGACCGACGAAGCACTAGTGGAGTGACATTCTACTTGGGTGAGTGTTTAGTATTATGTCTAAGCAAGAAACAACCATCAATATATTTATCTACAACTGAGGTGGAGTATATTGCAACAACAACATGTTGTACACAGGTTCTATGGATGAAACAAATTCTGATAGATATACATGTTGAGTATGATGAGCCCATTCCAATCTATTGTGATAATACAAGCGCCATCACTATCTCAAAGAACTTGGTGATGCACTCCAAGATGAATCACATTCCAATAAAGTATCACTTTCTACGGGAATAGGTTGTAGAAAAGAACATCAGAGTTGAATATGTGGGAACAAAAGAACAAGTGGCATACATCTTTACAAAACTGCTTCCATGAGAAGACTGTGAGTATCTTCGCCAGAGACTCAAAGTTATTTATACTCCAAAATGAATTCTTTTGAATGCTTATCTTATATGTCTTGGATGTACACGAGGAAGCACCATAAAGAGGAAATTTCAGGTTGGGAAATCAGACGAGTCAATTAGGGGGAGAAAACCCGAATGGAAAGATACCTTTGCAATTGATGAAAAAGGGGGAGAGATTTAACAGATGCATATGACAGAGGCATGGTTCCAGGGGGAGCATTGGTCACAGAGATGCAGGCATGGTTCCAGGGGAAGCTTGAGTGATATGATTTCATTATTGCATCAAAGTTCTTCCATCAATTCCAAATGGGGATATTTTTTATTAATTGGATTAGTTGTCATTGATGTCAACCCTAGAACAAAGTCTGGTATCAAATTTTGGTAGAACAAAGGTTTTGGTAATGCACCCAATCTTGTTTGATGTATAATGGTATGATCTTTGATATATTTGCAGGTAAGACTATTCTAGATGGATAGTACATGTCATTCCATTTCCGGTGGTATGTGGAATGTCACATAACCCCTCACGGTTTGACAGTTATTGCCTTACGAAGTTGAAGGACCCTCATATGATTGGCTTGAAACCCCAAAAGGTCAAAGAAGTCAAAGTGCTTGCAAAGAGGATTATTTAAATAATAAAGTGAAGTGAAAAAGTCAAAGAGGATTATTAAAATAATAAAATTAAGTGACAAAGTCAAAGAGGATTATTTAAATAACAAAGTGAAGTGAAAAAATCAAAGATGATTATTTAAATAATAAAGTGAAGTGACAAAGTCAAGGAGGATTATTTAAATAATAAAGTAAATAGAGAACTTTCTAATTATGGAAAGTGGTTATAAGAAGGCTAACTCTAAAATGAGGAAAATGGGTTAAGTGGTCAAGTGGCTATTGGATACATGGACAAGTGGAAAATTGGTCAAAGTTGGACATAGGTGACTATGTGGAAAAAGTGGCTATGTGGACAAAGTGGCCTAGAAGATTCTTCTAATGAAGCTACGAAGAGTATAAATAAGAGGCAAGACTCTCTCATTTTAATCACACTTGAGAATATTGATTATCTACATGTGACTGAGGTAACCAAACAATATCTAAGCCTAATTTCAGAGGGACGGTGAAGTAAAGAAGGCCAAAATTCAAGGGAGGAGAAATTCTTTTGATGACATTTTGTAAGGTATGTTATTTACAGGTCATCTCACCATTTTCACAATAAATTATTTTCTAGAATGATTTAGACAGTGAAATTGGGAGGCCATTGAGAACACATATCCAAGTAATTGTGGTACAAATTTAAGCTTCTGGGTCGTTGTATCTTTGGAGTTGCACTCCATGGAAAATAGGTTTAGTGGCTAGTCCTGAAACTAGTCTAAAACAAGTGTTTCGAGTAAAAACGTCATAAATTATTCATAACATATCAAAATTTAGTACGGCCAAATGTGTTGGTTAGAGTACAGTATTTAGTATTATGTGTACAATTTTTTGATCCATACAAAAAATATTTCGTGTGGGGCATGCTCTACACATTTGCTCTCTAGAATAATATGTGATTTTTTCTATAACTCCATTTAAGAGAGGTTCCAAGTAGTGAAACCTGGAGGAATTTCATAAAACAAACTTAAGAACATTGTGTACTATTTTTAGATATTTTTTCATTACAGGTACATATTTATGATTATTTAAAGTTAGGGTTATTGACTAATCAGAAACTAGTCATGTGAGACTAAAGTAAAGATTGATGAAAATGCTGGTCTCTTGACGTTAAAGTTAAGGAAGGTATACACGTATGTGACCATATACACAAGGTCTATTACAGAATTACAAATCAGATTTGGATGATGAAATTGATGAGGGATTTTGGTTGAGGTTGAGGTATAGGCCGGTGCATGGTTGATGCACTTGTTTATGGTACAGGTTGATTACAGGTTGAGGTATAGGTTGATGCATGGTTGATGCATGGTTCAGGTTATTGGTATAGGTTGTTTGGTTCAGGTTGATTGGTATAGGTTTACAACAATATATCTCACAGTGATAATGTGATAGTGGTTCCATCATTCTACTTATACATCAGGGTGGTTGTATGGGGAAAGGACAGATGGTTGTATCCACCTTCTGGTTGTAGCCGAAGAAAATAGGGGGTTGTAGCCTCCTTATGGTTGTATCCATAGAATTGGGGAGTTGGAGCTTCCCCCACGTTGTAGCCTAAGAAAATAGGGGGTTGGAGCTTCCTTCCAGTTGCAACTGGAAAACAAAGGAAGTTGGTGCTTTCAATGAATGTAATTATTCAAGACATATAAGAAAAAGCATTATGTGTTTTTCTCTCGCTTTGGGTTTCCACGTAAAAGCCCTGGCATACTGTGTATGTGTATGATTGTCCATTTGTTCATTGTTTATTTACTCTGAAAATATTGGATGATGATGATACGTTGATATAACACTTGCATTATATGGTTAAAAATTATTAGATTGCTCTATTACTTATTCCACCCCTCTCATTAATCCAACAAATATATGAATTATTTGATTACTATGGTATATAATGTTGATTAAGGTTGGCTTTCATTGATGCCAACCCTTGAAGAATGTTGATACTGAGAAGGGGGTGAATCAATATCAAGTACAATTTAAAACCTTTTTAAACTTATACTTAAACCATTCAATTATATCCAATGAGAAATGAACAATATTATAAGAGTTACACCAATACACCACAATACACCATGCACAATATATGAGAAATAATCAATAGTTATTGTTCAAGGGAAGTAATGACTTCCAAAG
>ML811139.1:73569-94130 GCA_009831015.1 Picea engelmannii | reverse complement strand
CATTCAAGTCCCATTAGGTTTGGATATGGTTGACTATCATCCATGATCTCGATGACTTTTAAATCTACTATACTATGCACCCCATATATTATCACAAGTACCCCTAACAATCAGCCAATCGGTACTATATTGTGTTGGTTCACCAATATTAACTAGATGGGAGACCAAATTAACTTAGGCTTCCCCATTGTTTCCCATATTTTCTTCATTAAAACATTTACATCAAAACCCAAGTCTAAAATTACATTGTCCATGTCTATAACACACCCCTCCACCCACAGGGTGGGGTACGCTACCTTCAAGCCCACCCTTGGACTTCTTTCTCTTATCGATACCTTTTTAAATTAATAAGGATGCATAAAAGAAAGGATCTAACGACATGCGCAGTAATAACCATCAAGCATGCATATTCTAAAGATTCAATTAAATGATAAATAAATACACACATGAATACATTCATATATAGATAAATAATACCATAATAGAGAGAACTTATCTTTATAAAAGGAGACACCAACTGGCTTCATACCAAGGATGTTTCACCCAACTGTAGATACTACTGCTCTAAACTCAACAAGAGTGCGACCCCTGAGCCAGGGCTATGAATCCACAAGGACGGTTCTAGAGTGTTACTTGGATTCCCGAACCAGTCAGCACTCAAGCTCTCATAGAATTTCCCAACACTCACAACAATCCAAGTACCCATCTCTCTTATATGTATCCTGCACCACCCAAGAGAATGGACCTCCACCCTTCCCTACAACAAAGTCCCTCAAGCAATCATTATCCTTCCAGGGTTCCAACACAACTAGTCTAGAATCTCAATGTTGGAGCTCTTAGGACTCGCAACTTTGAAAACATATGAACACATCCCAAGATATCTCATACATCCAGGCCTGAAGTCATGAATGGATTACACCAGCGACCACTACAACCAACAATATCATGGCTACTCTTCAGCAGTTTGTTTCCCTTTCCCAAGACAAGATGCAGATGAGGATGGATCAATGAGTGATAGTTAAGGATATAATGAATGAATGAGTGAGCAAGTGGACAAGTGAGAATAATCAAATGAAGGAGCGAACGCGCAATCAACCAACCCCCAACAACAGACCAGGGGTGGGTTTAAGTATTTCATGGGGAATCAAGAACCTCTTGGCCTCCCCCAAGAAGCTCACATAACTTATCCACTCCCTTATAAAAAAGGGTAATTAAAATAGGAAATAAACATTTATCCCCTCAAGCCCCCTCTCTTGTGGAATCATAGCCCCCCATAACTCTAGTCCTTGTCCGTCTAGCAGTGAGCAATGTATTTATTATTAATAATGATTAAAGCATTACATTTCTTGGGCACACTAGCCTTTTAATAATTGTTTGGGCACTCTGTCCTCTTAGCATTGTAACAATACATTATTTAAAATGGGGGTTCAAAACCCGGGGTGTTACATCCCCTCCCCCTTATTTTGGCACTATCCTCAGTGCATATACAAAATAGAGATCAAAATCTCAAAATTTATTCAAACATTTGTGGGTACTCTTCCCACATGGCATCTTCATGCTCCCATGTATCATCTTCAGGACCGTAGCAGCTCCATTGAACTTTTACCAGCTCTATAACTCGATTTTGGAGCATTTTTATCTTTCTCTCCAATACCTGCACTGGCTGAACCTGAAAGTCTCCCTCAGTCTCTACCTGAATTAGATGCCAATCAATAAAATGGTTAGGATCATGTACAGATTTCTTTAGTAAAGAGACATGAAATACATTATGCACATTCATTGAAATAGGCAATGCAATCATGTCTGCAACTGACCCTATTTTGTCCAATATTTCAAATGGACCATAGAATCTGCCTACCAGGTTTGTACAGCTAACCAATTTCAAGGAGCATTTCTTGGGATTCACTTTAAAAAGTACATGCTCCCCTACTTTAAATTCTCTAGTTGTCTTGTTCTTATCTGCATAAACGTTCTGTCTATCCTGAGTTTCCCTCAAATTCTTCTTGATCTTAACCATCTAGTTTTCCATATCCTCAAGAAAATATGGCCGAAGTACCACTCTATCTATTGGGTTGTCCCAACTCACTGGAGTATTGCATTTCCTACCATAGAAGGCTTCAAATGGTCTCATTATCAATGAAGCTTGATACCCATTATTATATGCAAACTCAACCAAGTGTAAGTAATCTTCCCACTTAGATGGCTTATCCATCACATACATTCTCAACATATCTTCAATTACTCGGTTGACCCTCTTTGTTTGTCCATATGATTGAGGATGGTATGTTGTGCTAAAGTTTAGATTTGTACCAAATAATTTAAACAATCCCCTCCATAAATTGGAGGTAAACTTTGTATCTCTATCTGAGACAATTGTCCTAGGTATCCCATGCAACCTAGCAATCTCCCTCATGTAAATTTCTGCAATATTAGCCGTTGTATGGGTTGTTTTTACAGGAACAAAATGAGAAGCCTTTGTTAATTTTTCAACCACTACCATGATTGAATCATGTTTTGTTGTTGTCCTCGGTAATTTAGTTATGAAATCAATGGTTATCACCTACCATTTCTTCTCTAGGATTGGTAATGGTTGTAGAAAACCCTCTGGGTGCATATGCTCATCCTTCACCTTCTGACATTCCATACATCGAGTGATGTAATTGCCAACATCGTTTTTCATTCCCGACCAAAATAAATGGCTTCTTACTGTTGTAATTGTTTTCTTGTAACCGAGATGTCCAACATAAGGAACATCATGCATTTCCTTCAATACCAATTTCCTTAGTTCTCTAGAACTATGAACATAGATTCTATTCTTATGCATGAGTAATCCATCTTCCTTTATCTCATACTCCTTTATTTTCTATTGTACATCTCCTTGTTGTAATCTTTCCTTAACTTGTAGGTAATGTTGATCTATAACAAGATCATCTAAACTTCTTCTCTTCAGTCTGAATGATGCATACTGATAGTAGTAGCATGCATGAGATGCACTCTTCTACTAAGTGCATCGAAAAATTTATTCTCTTTTCCTTTGATATGCTTGATATCGAGGTCATATTCACTTAGAAATTACAGCCATCTTGTTTGTCTGGCATTCAAGTTTGGTTGTTCAAAAATATACTTCAGGCCAATGTGGTTTGTCCTTAATTCAAATCTCTTCCCCGTGAGGTAATGCCTCCACATATTCAAGGCGTGGACAATGACAGCAAGCTCCAAGTCATGTGTGGCATAGTTCCTCTCATGTTCCTTAAGATTTTGGGACTCATAACCAATGACATGTACATTTTTCATGAGGACTCTCCCAATTCCTTTGTAACATGCATATGTACATACCACAAAACTTTCATTGGGTCAACAACATTTAACACATGTGCACTAGTAAGTAATTCCTTCAACAAATTAAAATTCTCTTCACACTTAGGTGTCCATTGAAATTTATTTCCCTTATTTTGCAAAGAAGTGATGGGATGAGCAATCTTAGAGAACCCTACTATGAACCTTTTGTAGTAACAAGCTAATCCCATAAAATATCTTACTTTTGACACATTTTTGGGTGTTGGCCATCCTCTAATGGCTTCAATCTTCTCTGGATATACTCCTATTCCCTGCTCTGAAATAATGTGTCCCAAGTAATGGATTTTCTTTTGATAAAAAGAAAACTTACTCGGCTTGGCATACAACTGATGTTCTCTCAGCACTTCCAATACCAGTCTTAAGTGATGTTCATGCTCTTCCTCAGACTTAGAATAGATAAGTATGTCATCCAAGAATACTATGACAAACTTATCCAAATAATTTATGAATATGCCTTTCATTAAGCACATAAATATAGCTGGTGCATTGGTCGGTCCAAATGGCACCACTACAAATTCATAATGCCCATACCTGGTCCTAACGGTTGTCTTATGAATGTCTTCTTCCTTAATCCTTACCTAATGGTATCCTGACCTCAGGTCAATCTTCGAAAATATCTTTTCTCCTCTTATCTGATCAAAGAGGTCATCAATTATGGGTAGAGAATACTTGTTCTTTATAGTATACTTCTTCAGTTGTCGAAATTCAATACACATACTCAAGGTTCCATCTTTCTTTTTGACAAAAAGTACTAGTGCTCCCCAAGGTGAAACACTTGGACGTATGCACCATTTATTCAACAATTCCTCCAACTACATTTGTAATTCTTTTAACTCTAGTGTGCTCATTTTGTATAGTGTTTTTGACACCGGGGAATCTCTAGGAATTAGATCAATTGAGAAATCTATCTCCCTTCTTGGTGACAACCCTATTATTTCTTAGAATACATATTCAAATTCCTGTAGTACCGAGAAATATTCAGGGCTTGGACCCTTCATATTTTTTGGCTCTTCCACATGAGATGCATACAATTGACATCCTTTTCTAAAACATCTCTTCAACTGTAAGGATGAAATCTACCTTATAGAGATGGGTATTGGGACTCCTTTCATAGTGCTCTATTTTCCATCTCCATCAACACATGTAAATGTCTTTCTATGACAATCTAGGACAACATGATGCTTTTCCAACCAATCCATTCCAATTAGAATATCATAAGACCCCAAGGGTATGATATTCATATCAACACTAGTATTCACACCATTAAGACTCATGGAACAAAATTTGACCATATCATGGATTCTCCTTTTGATTCCAATGGATAACTAAACCAAACTTTGTTTTCCAAACTTACTTTTCTCCAAATGTAATGTGATCTTCTTTTCATCCTCAACATTGGATAGGTGGTCTTCCTCTTTTTCCTAAGGAGTCTTCTTTCTTGGATTCACCCTTAACATATTAATCTTGATGATTTCTATTAGGCTCATTCCTATTGAAGGGAGGTTTGAATCCTTTCCTCCTCTAATCATAATTTTCCTTCTTCTTATCCTTCCAATATTTCTGCAGGGATTGTCTTCCTTGGCCTTGCTCATATAGGTATTTATCCTCATTGATGGCCTTAGTCAAGGTCTTCGGCTCATCATACCTAATATTTTCTTTATAAAAGGATGGTAGTCCACTCAAAAACCTATGTATATTTACCTTTTCATCATTTATAAACCCACCATATTTTAACAATCCCAAGAACTTCTTCTCATATTCTTCCATAGTCATTCTTCCCAGCCTGAGTTCAAAGAAATCTTTCATTTTCTTGTCACATAAATACTCTAAGAGGTACTCCTTATGGATGTACTTATTGAATTGCTTCCAAGTGATCCTATTCTCATTAATATGTTCAAATTTCTTCAGTTGATCCCACAACATTGCATCTTTCCCATGTAAATGGTAGGTGGAAATTCAGGCTTCTAGATTTGATGAATAGTTATGCAATTGAAAATACCTCATGAGTCTAAGAAACCATGCTTCGAAATCATCTTTCCTTTATTTTTCACCATCAAAGGATGGTGGCTTAAGCTTCCTCATATCTCGTTGCAAACCGTCCACTTCTTGTCTCCTTCTCTGGTGCCTAACAGGAGACACCTTTGGACTGCTTATGGAATCTTTCGATTCATAAAAGTTTCTTTATAAGTAAGGAGGTGAGTGGTGTCTATGAGTTATGTTGGCACTTCTCGAATAACCAGCTCTTCCACGATCCATTCTTCTTTCAAGAAACCTTCCTTCTTCCTCTGGTTTTGGGTTTGGTCCCTTCTTCATTTTCCTCTGCAACTGATTTAATCTCTATAGCACTCGATCATTTATTTGAATTTTCTCTCTCATCAATTTCTCATTGTATTCTTTGTAGCTCTCCACTTCTATTTTCAGGCTTCTTAAAGTTTCTATTAATTTTTCCCGCTCTCCTCTTCCCTTGATTCCATTGGACTCTATCTCTACATTACCAACTCTGGTATTTTGGCCTTTAGCCTCCTTCTCATGGTTGGAGGCTCCCTCGCCTTCTTCCATTTCTTCAATATGCATTCTGAGATGACGTGTTTAAACCACTTAATTCTGAAAAATGCGCAAGTGACCATTTTGTTAGAATTAATCATATGATAAACAAAATTCGCCAAACCATGTTACATGTCCTTTTTCTTCTCAATTCATGAAGAACATATATGTATCAATCTGCATTGTATAAAACTTCCATGTTATCCCTGGTCTGATACACAATTTAATTATGCACAAGAACTCCCTTCAAACCACTTCCCCAAGTGACCATGACTTGAAACCATGACCAAATCCTTCCTGGTTCTTCACAACTTTGGAAGCTTCAGCCAGGACTAGATCAATGGTCCTCATCCTCATTCACGATCAGTGATTGAGATCCACTTCGGGACTTAGTGCTTCAGGAGTTCGACACTTTTGACCTCTTCATTTCCTCAGATTACTCTGTACCCAAAGTTCTAGATCAGGTGTCACGCATCCACCGCAAATCAACATTTCTAGTCCACTTCAGCCTTCGGAAGTCTCAAATTCCCCCACTTGCTTCATCCCAGAACACTTTCACCCGAAGTTCACGATTTTTCGAAACGTTTCCTCCCAAATATTAATGGCTATGAATCACTTCGGCTCTTTGGGATTCGGGAGTTTCAAACTTTCTACCTTCACTTTCTCCAAGAGTGCTTTCACCCGAAGTTGACGATCCATCGGTGCGTGTCTCTCACAGATCAACGGTTGTGAATCACTTCGGCTCTTCGGACTTCACAAATTTCAAACTCTCCACCTTCACTTTCTCCTGGAGTGTCGATCCTCCGAACCACTACAATATCTATCACCACGTGTCTTCTGGGATCAATGGTTTATATGTACTCTAGCCTTCTGTCCTTCGAGAGTTCTCAACCCAAAGAAAATTGTCACATATTTGTTTTTCCTCTCGGGTGCATAGTCTCCCAACTACACAATCTTTCGCCACGTGGAGAAATACTAGAAGTGGACATGTGGCCCAATCAGATGGGTGAAATATGTCATGTTCTAAACGAATTTTCAATCCTCCACAGGTTCAAAACTCACTGACACATGGCACACATCCCATGTGTCCACGTCATCCCAGGTGATGTCCAGGAGCCACGTCACTTTCAAATTTCAGGCTTTGCAAGATTTTACGCTTTCATTCCTGGGCCCACATCACCTCCAGGTGACGTCATCATGCCCCACCACTTTGGCTCTTCGGGCTTTGGGAGTTTCCACACTAGCACACTTCCAATTCTCCCGAAATCTGAATTCCTGAACTGGCCAATCTGTCGACATGTGTCTCCCTTATCAGACAGTCCGTATTAACTCCGGACTTCAAGAATTTGGGAGATATTGTTGTAAAGATCAACGGTTATTGTTGATTTGAGATCAAAGGTCCTCACGTACTTTGAGACTTCGGGTAGTTCTTTCCCTACTGCTTTGCTCTGCAAAACCTTCTAGAGTACTAAGTCTCCGAAGTGAGCGATTTGGCACCATGTGTCCTTGTTGATGGATGGTCCAGATGAACTCTAGGCTTCAGGCCTTCGAGAGTTCTGTCTTTTCATATTCGTCTTTCTTCCGAAGTGGTTATCTATCAGAGTGTAGGATCTCCTACAACGTGTCAAATTCAATCAACGGTCTGGATCTACTCCGACTCTTCAGAGCTTCAAGCTTTCGGGAGTCCTTTACTCACTCAGATTTTTCTTGCTTCCTCCTAAAGTACAAGATTGTCTGACACATGTCCCCTGCTTGAAGATCAATGACCACAAGTGATTGTGGAGACTCAACTCACTCACTCTTTAAATTCCTTCTCAATCTCTGCAATGCGAAGATTCTTGTTCATAGTGGGATCGATATCCACTGTTGATCTGTTGATCTAGCAATATCGATGATCCTGAATGATTTTAGGATCAAAACTTGTAGAAACTTTAATTTCCTTCCCAATCCCCACAATGCCTCCCCACCATCAATTTCTCTCTAACGAGATCTAACGGTTGTGACTTAACCCTTGCTTCACCTTCATCAAACAACCCTTGTTCACCTGTCCTCTGATCTAATGATCCTGGATCCCTCTTGATCCCACAGTGGCGATCACTCCCGAATTCGAAAGGGATGGTCACAATCCTTCGAACCCTTAAAAAGTATCTCTGACTTTCTAGCTCCTGCATAGATTCTGCAATGCCATTCCTCCTGAGATTTTCAATCTTCACGGTCAGAATTTGATGTCAACCATGCGACTCTGACCAATAGACACAACCCATATTGGCCCAATGTTTCAACCCAAAGATATGATACCAATCTGTAACACACCCCGCCACCCACAAGGTGGGGTATGCTACCTTCAATCCCACCCTTGGACTTCTTTCTCTGACCAATACCTTTTTAAATTAATAAGGACACATAAAATAAAGAATCTAATGACATGCACACTAATAACCATCAAGCATGCGTATTATAAATATTCAATTAAATGATAAATAAATACACAGTGGAATACATTCATATATAGATAAATAATACCATAACAAAGAGCACTTATATTTATAAAAGGAGACACCAACTGGCTGTAGACCAAGAACGTTCCACCAAACCGTAGACACTATTTATCCAAACTCAACAACAGTGCCACCCCTGAGCTAGGGATATGAATCCACAAGGATGGTTCCAGAGTGTTACTTGTCTTCCCAAACTAGTCAGCACTCAAGCTCTCATAGGCTTTCCCTACACTCACAACAATCCAAGTACCCAGTTCTCTTCTACTCATCCTGCACCATCGAAGAGAATGGACCTCCACCCTTCCCTACCATGCAGTCCCTCGGGCAGTCCTTCTCCTTTCAAGGTTCTAGCGCAATTGGTTGAGAATATCAATGCTGGAACTCTCAGGACTCATAGATGTGAACAAATCTAGACACAGGCCAATGCATCTCAGACATGCAGGCCTCAAGTCATGGTTGGATGACACCAACGACCACTACAACCAACAATACCATGGATACTCTTTGGAATTTTGTTTCCCTTTCCCAATCCATGACACAGATGCGGATGGATCAATGAGTGATAGGTAAGGACGAGATCAATGAATGAGTGAGCAAGTGAACGAACAAGAATAAGAGAATGAAGGAGAGAATGAGAAAATGAGTGAGCAAGAAAACATCCAACCCCCAACAGCAGACCAGGGGCAGGTTTAAGTATTTCGTGGGGAATCAAGAACCTCCTATCCTCCCCCAAGAATATCACGTAATTGATCCACTCCCTTAGACAAAATGGTAATTAAAATAGGAAATAAACATTTATATCCTCAAGCCTCCTCTCTTGTGGAATCATATGCCCCTATAACTCTAGTCCTTGTCCGTTTAGTAGCCAACGATGTATTTATTTTTAATAATGATCAAATCATTACATTTCTTGGGCACACTGGCCTTTTAATAATTTTTTGGGCACTCTGGCCTCTCAGCATTGTAACAATATATTATTTAAAATGGGGGTTCAAAACCCGGGGTGTTACAATGTCATATTCTTGAATCTTCACATTCAGTTTGAACTCTCCACTTGTCCTATTTTTATGCAATACCTAATTCACTACCCTCTGCGTAGTAGGAACTTCCATTTCTTTGGAAAAATGATCAATCATTCCACACAATGCATTCATCGCAATGACATCTTTCATCAATTCTAAACAAATATTCAAAAATTCTTTCAAGGTACTTGCCTATTGAAGCGGCCTTTTCAAGATAGTACAATCATACACCAAAGGAATGTCAACCATAGAAGGTGTAGATGATGTCAATGTTATCCAAAATGGTCCTAGTATCTCCTTCCTTGTTTGATGATACGTCTCTTTTTCTTGATGTGGTTCAAATGTCGTCATAGGTCCTGTTGATTTCCTCACCCATTACTCCATCTCTGTCCCTTTATTCATCGCATCATCCCAAGTCTTAGATCCTCCACACGTGACATTTTTTATTTTGGTTCCTTAGTCATGCTTTTCCAATGATATCTTTTGTACATTCTGAATCGGGTTTTGGTTTTAATTCCATCTTTCCTTCCACATTGCAAGTAGTTGCGAACAATATTTTGTTGCATGATTCAGTGCTCTACAATATGTGCAGGCTGTACAAGGATTCAGGAAATCACAAGCCAATTCTCTCGGTTTATTACACTTATAAGATATTATTGGTCCTCTACCTCCTATGTCAAAACCCCGTCTTCCTCAGCCTATGCTAAATCCTCCTTTCCCTCCTAGAATAAATCCTCTCTTATTTTTGTATTGTGGGATGCCTCCTTATTTCATGTTATTTTCCTCCTAAACTTTATACATATATGAAGTGTGATCTCTCATTAGGTTGAATGCACGACAATGCTTCTCCTCATTCTCTACTGAAATGCAAAAGTTACAAAATAAATTTTGGGTTGTACTTTGGTATTTCTATAGTAATCGACAATCATGCGGATGATGTCCTCATTTATTACATATTTCACAATACCCTCCTATTAGTAATGGGTTCAATTCTCTAGTTTCCAAATACTGCACAAAGTCTAGACATTCGTCCTTATCGTTGTGTTCAGTCCTACACGTGATACACCAAAATTGTTCCCTCTTCTTCTTTCCTTTTGTAATCTCTGCTAATTGAATTTTCAAGGAAGCTATTTGTCTCTGGACTTGACTCATCCCCCCACCATCCCCTATAATATATGCCTCCAACTTCATTGAAATATCTAGATATTTGGGATGTGACACAACCTTATGTTGTATCTGTTATAACCCTATGTTTAATAGGATCAACTCGTGACTCTAAAGTTTTTACCCTTATTGTATTTTTGGTTGTAAATAATATTTCATCCTGCAAATTATTTACAAAAGAAAAGAAAAGAAAGAAAAAGAATAAAGAGGGTATGAAAATAAAAATGATAAACCCCATGTGATAAAAATGGCTCGATTCATGCAGTCCAATCATGGTCAAGTATTTTGAATTTATGTTGATAGGTTAGCAAATAAAACATGGCTAAATTGTTTAATCTTAGCCAAGATAGATAGGTTAGTTAGTGAATAAATTTGATCAAACTATTTAAACTTGATCAAATAGCCCCAGGACAGAGTAATTTTTAGCCCAATAGTCTAATATGGGTTAAATGTGCTAGTAGAAAATATTAGGTCATAGATTAAGATGTCTTCATTCCAATAAAATAGAAATGAAAGTGTTTAAAGTCTTTGTTATGAGTTCTTAGTGTTGTGTTCTAACCACTTGGTGACAAAAAGGACAGGGAAGCAGCACAAAAAACCCACAAAATGGTGTTATCCTAAGTTTGTTAAGATGTAATGTGATTCACGCTATGTGGTAAAACGTGTGCCTAGATCAACAAATGATATAAGGGTGCCCAGATCTACGCCCAACAGACAATATCAGACCCCCCCGACCATTCTACCATTAACGGTGGGGAGGGATGTCCGAGTTGGTGGTTTTCCCCGGTGGGTCCCATCCTAATGTGGCGCGTTTGTGTTAAATCAGACCCCCCTTGCTCTAAACCAGTTACTGCCTACCCCCACCTCCGAGTAAACCACCAAACCATATTCCCATATCACTTATTCCCGCTGACATCACTTCCCACTACTGCCACTTGTAAGTCATGTGTCATTACTCTGCCGACGTACCACCCCCCAGTCACCCATCACCGATTTATTTCCCTCCACCTCACCCCTTAGATATCCATTGGCCAATCAATATGTGTGAACATGTCCATTATCCATTTGAATTCTCCTATGATCCCCAACAGACACCCGTTCGCCCAATTAATCTTGTTTTTCACCATTTCTTCACTATTCACGATCCAGACACTATTCAAACCATCATCCTCTTTGCCTTTTTCCCTCTACGACCGCCATTAATGCCTATTATTTACAGTCATAACCATTCTTTTTCAGATTTTGCAGGTATCTGTTGAATTGATGGCACCAAAGTCCAAACATTCAGAGATCGATGAAAATCCATTTCTCCCGCCTCCCGTTGACCTCGACCAAATCCCTCTAGCTGACAAAGACTACCTAATTTCAGATCCCAAATGTGAATTCAAATTTTCCGAATTACACTTATGGTTCATCGACACCTTCGTGGACCAGAGTGATGAGATTGGATTCTAGGAGTCCAATCTCCCACTGTATCGTTTCCCCCAAATTCATCAATTCCCTGAGTTTTCCCTCAAGTGTCGAGCACACTATCTCCCCAATCAGAGAGCCATCATTTCATCATCCGAAGAGAAACTTTTCACCATTCCACCCAAAACTATCGACCAGATGATGCAAATAACCAAAGCCAAATCCTTTTCTCCTTTTACCATTGAAATTCTAGCCAAAATATACCAGAAGTTGTCTTTTCCCCAAAGAGCGCATATTTTTGAGCTTTTCCTCCCTGAGAGTGCCCAATTTCCCAAGACAAATCCCCCCTTCCATTCCCCCATGTTCTCAACAAAAGGTAATCAAGTCATTTCATCCCTATGTTTTCTACTCGGTTATTATTCAGGCAAGTGGGTGGAAGAACCCATTGTTGGCCCTTGACCAAGTTTTGAGGATCCTTGGTCATGTTTGACCTATTTTTAGGACTTCGACAAGCTGTCGAAGGAGGAGCACAAGACAAAGCGGAGATCGTGGGATCTTGTCCCCCTTCTATGGATTTTTGGTGTTTGGGATTATGTAATGGATATGGGGATATCAGGCCATGGGTTTACCCATGTTCAGGCCCAATTTTGTAATGTATAAATAGAAATCTAAGCGATGTAGGAAATAGTTCGATCTATGTGATTGAAGAGTTGTAAGTTGTGCTAAGTGCAACTAATAGTTGTAAGTTCTTCATGCATACTGTGTGAGACTTGCAAAGATAAGTGCAAGTGATGTAAGAGACTGTGGAAGGCTTTGTGCTATAACTCAAGGAAGGGAGGATCTAGCGAAGAGTGCTCAGATCTCCTGTCCTCTGAGAAGTTGATCTGAAGGCTTTGTGCATGTAAGAAGATTAAAGAAAGATAATAAAGAAGACAAAGAGTTGGTGGATGTAGCCCCAAGGTGGGGGTGAACCACGTACATCCTATGTTGTGAATGCTTTGTGCAATTTTTTGTTGTGTTTATGTATTTGCTTGCTTAGTACTTTGATATAGATGAATGATAGGTAGATCTTTTGTTGCTTCGTGCTTAATAGTGAGATTAAATGTTGGATTTGATCTGTGTGAATGTGCTTAGTGCTTGAATCTGCTAGATATGATCTATTTCATCATGCTAAGTGGTGCTATATGCTAGATATGGTTGAATATTGTGAGGCTTTGTAATTAGGGTTTTACTTGCGAAGTAAACACTGGTTAAACATTGATGAACTATATTGATAATTGCTTTGTCAAGCTGTTACAATCACAAATCTTTGTCCCAGCTAAGGTTGCAGACACTAGAGTCCTTCAACCACCCCTACCTCTACCTCGGTTGAGACTTCATATGCTTCACAGGTGTTGCTGAAAGGGATGGTAGTTAGGGTTTTGTTGGTTCCTTGTTGTAGCGTTGAACCCTAGGTCTACCCCTGTGCCAACAAATGGTTCCGTTGTCGGACCTGAAACTGTGATTGTTGGGAACTGAGAAAAAAGGTGTTGTGTGCAAAGATCGGACCTGAAACTATGATTGCTAGGAACTGAGGAAAAAGGAGCTCTGTGCAAAGATCAGACCTGAAATTGTGATTCCTAGGAACTGAGGAAAAATGAGCTTTGTGCGAAGATCTGACCTGAAACTGTGATTGCTAGGAACTAAGGAAAAAGGATCTTTGTGCAAAGATATGACTTGAAATTGTGTAAGATCTATGCATAGATCTGTTGCCCTAGTGCACAGTATTCTACTCAATCTGTGAAGCTCTGTGATAAGAAAATAAATCTGATCTAAAGAAAAAAAGGTAAGATATTGTAGGTTTGTGCTCCGGTGAAGGTAAGGGTATTGAAATTTTTTTGATCTGGAAGATTTGTGCTCTGCTGAAAGTAAGATTAGTGGAAATTTTTGTTTCAAGAGTATGGATCGAGGTATGTTTGATAAATTTTATCCTAGACTGGAAACTAGGGCACATCTAGAAGAAAAGAGGTTTTATATGAGTAGATCTGATAGAAATAATGAAAGATATGTTATACCTATTCATAGAAAGAATGTGTGGACTAACAAATGGATGCAAGATCCTAGAAATATTTTTTTGTAGGTTTACTACTATGATCCTAGTGTGTAGTACAGGAAAGGTTGGGGATCATTTAAGAGAAAGAGAGGATTAACCCTTTGTTACAGTTGTAGAAGACCGAGACATCTTTCTAAGGAATTCCCTAGTAGAATATCTAGTTGTCGTTTTTGTAAATCCATGGACCATAAAGTTTTAGATTTCCCTAGAATGATGGCTAAGATTGAAAGAATGAATATGAGATAAGAAGACCCTGAGAAAGGTCAAGACACCAAGACTGTGGCAGAACCCCAGAAATAATTAGAGACGGTACTATTACAGATGAAAGAAACCTTGAATGACCACCGATATGCTAATCTAACAGAGATATTAAAAGAGAAAGAGAAAATAGAAGTAAGAATAGGAGACTTCAACATTGACTGTGTTCTAGATGAAGAAACATAGGTGAATGTCATGACAGAAAGAGCTTGGGAAGATATAGGAAAGCCTGCTATGATTCCTTCATTGGGAGGAATAGGATTGTTTAGAGGAAAACTGTTAACCCTATGTGGAAGACTTACCCATATATCTATGAGTGCTCAGAGGAATATTTTGAGGTTGTTAAATTTATTGAGAACAATGCTCCATTTACTCTTTTACTAGGAAAACCCTGGATCGAGAAGGATCATACTAGAAGGAAAGAAGAAGAAGTCTTAGAGAAGAAAAATAAATAATTAAAATATTTCATGACTAGGAGGATTGCGCACTTGATTGAGGAATAGGAGAATAGATCGAAGCTATTTAACTTGGATGCCAAAGTTGAAAGAACCCAAGAAGACTCACATAAGACTAAAGCACCTACCCCGAATAAAGAAGAAGTATTACCTGTGCATCTTACAAAGGAATCTCAACAACGCGAAGTTACTGTGCCAAAAGAAGACAAGAATCATAATGGAAAGAGGAATAATGAGACGAATATCACCATAAAAATGGCTCCAAATATCAACAAGAAGAGAGCAAAGATCGAAAAGTTACAGAAGGTTCCAGAGGGAACTTCACAGAAGGAAAATTTGCAAAACAGGAACTTTGCGTCACATGGCACGTCGCTATGGCGAAGAAATGTAGGCATTGAGAACAATATAACCATTATACTGATGCCACGAATGGTTAGAACAACATTTATGGCTAGGAATCTCGCCATCAGACCATTGGGACTGTGCCAGAATGGGTAGAATTGAATTAATGAAGGCTTCTCATCCATTGGAGAGATCTGTTACCTAGTTGTCTACTTATTCCGTCGATTGTTGCACCGAGAACACTTTTGTGAATTGTATCAGAGAGAACTCATTGCTATTCCATTATGATTAGTAAGATCGACACCAGTTCTATTGTTTTGCGCATTCATTCATACATTTGATCCAAGCATGTATGTCGGACGAGCTCAACGCCGTGGAAAAAATCGTAGAAGAATTTCTCATCAATCTTATGACCAAGAAAGAAATGTCTGCAAGTATTGAAGCATCATCGATGTGAGGAGTGCAAGCCTTTTTGTCTCCCACTCATGATTCTGGGCCATCCCCAGTCATTACAAAAAAGAGAACCAAGCACAAAGACGACCTAGCAAATGTGAAGTTGATCCTGACCATATTACCTGACTACATCCCGCCTCTAGCCGACGCGGTGAGCTGTGATAGTGTGCCGATAGATTTTCATTACACCATGGTTACTTCATACCTCCCAAAAGGGATACGTGTAGTTCGAGTGCAGCAGGACAAGATCGCAGCGTTGAAGTTCAACGACTTAAACTTAGGGGACCACAAGAATCATAGTACACTCACCCCGTATAAATACTTGACCAGGACGAAGGGGAAGAACTTGAAAATAATCCCCCATCCATGGACGATGAACCTCGCGCAGTCCACCCTATTAAATGTAATGAAAATCCCACACTTTGGAAGGCACCAGGAAGTTAACGCTTGTATCAAGCTCCTACTTTCATGTTACCATGGTGGCTACTTATGGATAGACCGTTGTATCATAGTTGATCCAACGTTGATCCATAGGATCACTGGATTGAGTATGCAAGGACCCGACCCGTAGGATTTCTATCTAGGGAAAGCCATAGATCGTGCATTAGCACAAAATATCAAGGATACCTATGATGATGTTGAGAAGGGGATGTGAGGCTACAAGGTAGCCTCCATCCAGAATGGCGCAGTGCACCTAGCATGTTAGTTAATATCAAGGAAGCTATTAAGAAAGAGCAGACCCACGCAGGTCACAGGCTTTGTCGTTGACCACGCAGGGAGATGCGTGGAAGGCATATAGATGAACTCGGTGAAGTACCTAGTTAATCAACTAGAATTGAACTATCGTGAAGCGTAGGATTAGGGCTACGAGTTCCACTTTAGTTGGCTCCTGATCCCCATTGCATTTGTTGCTTGGGAGATTCCGGAAGGTGTGACCTTCCCAGACATTGAGTCGTTTGAGCCGTGCGTTGAGAAGTTCACCACGCTCTGGTACTTGAGTGACATGGGAAAATAGTGGAAGTCGAACGCTGTCTTTCACACATACTACTTATAGCTGAAGAGGGCTATTGAAGAAGAACCTCTCATGATGCCACACACCCTATAGTGCTTTATACCCCTGATGAATTTTCATGTAGATCGACACTTCATCTACATTACTGTGCGGGTAGATGAACATAAGGAAGAGCTTCAGTCATACTACAAGCCCACCGAAGAGGACCTCGAGGGGATAACTAAGGAATGGTCAGTTGACTTCCTTATCCCTGTTGACCCTTTAGAGATGTTTGATCCTGAACTTGAAAGCCCGAAGGCCATTCACATAGAACATGACACACCCGGAACTAGAAGAAGGAAGAAAACTGAAGAATTCCAGGACTCAAGCAGCACCTCAGAAAATACTACTTCAACATCACCTGGTCGAGGGGGTGATGATGAGGTAGAAGAGATCAATGCCAAATAAGATGAGCATAAGAAAGGAAAATTAACACCGCCTAGAGATGAGGTGGATCCTTTGAAGAAGAGGAAGGTTTCTCACCCAAAACCCTCTTCCTAGGAGAAATCCAAAGCCACTGTGACTAAGATGAAGACTGTGCTCACTATCGATGACTTTGACTCATCATCGTAGTTGTAAATGATGCCTCGAAGGAAATATTACAGAAAAAAGAAGCCAAGAAGGAGGAGATGTATGATAGAATCGAGGGTGAACTCTGAGGGGTACAGCAGGCCCTTCATTCCAGTCGCACAGTGTTACTTGCACCCCTACCATTAGGAGAACCAGAGTTGGGAGATGAGCCAGCCCAACTCCGACGACTAGCTGATGCGACCAAAGCTCGCCTTCATCACACACAAGAAGAAATAGAACAAGCCACCCAGGCCTTAAAGCAAGTGTAGGAAGTAATAGTAGAACAACATCGAGTTGCAAAGCTGGAGAAGGTTGCTCTCCAGATGAAGTTTGAAGAGGAGAAAGCACAGATTCAACAGGAAAAGGAATAGTTGCTCGTAGAGCAACTCAAAGTGCAAGAAGCAGTCAACAGAGCACTTCGCTCTGTGATAGTCTTAGAGCCAAAGGAATAATACCAAGTCATGCATCAAGTATACCATCTCGCAGGAGCTATCCAACAACTAAAACAAAGAATAGCATACTTAGAGCTCTTCACAGTTCCCGACACTCCACAGGATGTGAGGGATCAAAGGGAAGCAACTGCTCGAGGTGCAGTTGAAAGAATCAAGGGACTCACCTTGGAATGTAAAGAACTAAGTGATCGCAGTGCCCAGACATATGAGCGACTCACTGAGAATCCAGAACTAAAGAAACAATACAGGCATAGTTGAATCCCTTGTCAGTTGTTGAAACAATGAAGCGATCCTAAGAGAATCACACTGCTCAACAACAGGTCCACACCATTCAGAGAAAAGTCATGGAAGTGACTCAGAGGCTCCAAACTCTACAGGATGATTCTTGCCAACTATTCGTAGAAATCAAAGGCCGAGGATCAGAACTAGAACAAGTCATCACTGCAGCAGAACAATGCCTAGAGGGACCTGTCAACGAATTTGTTATCCAACAATTCACTGAATAGAAGGTCATGGCACAACAACAAGTCAAAGAAGCTCGAGGATTTTGAGATATATTTATTCAGATCAGAGTGATTTAGGATGAGTCATAGGTGAGTGTTGGGGGCATGTTGGCCCTTGACCAAGTTTTGAGGATCCTTAGTCATGTTTGACCTATTTTTGGGACTTCTACAAACTGTCGATGGAGGAGCGCAAGACGAAGAAGATATCACAGGATATTGTCCCCCTTTTAGGGATTTTTGGGATTTTGGATTATGTAACAGATATGGGGATATCGGCCCATGGGTTTACCCATGTTTAGGTTAAATTTTGTAATGTATAAATAGAAATCTAGGCAATGTAGGAAATAGTTTGATCTATGTGATCGAAGAGTTGTAAGTTGTACGATGTGCAAGTAATAGTTGTAAGTGCTTTGTGCATACTGTGTGAGACTTGGAGAGCTAAGTGCAAGTGATTGTAAGAGACTGTGGAAGGTTGTGTGTTATAACTCAAGGAAGGGAGGATCTAGAGAAGAGTGCGCAAATCTCTTTTCCTCTACGAAGTTGATATGAAGGCTCTATGCATGTAAGAAGATTAAAGAAAGATAATAAAGAAGATGAAGAGTTGGTTGGTGTAGCCCCAGGGTGGGGGTGAACCATGTACATCATGTGTTGTGAATTCTTTGTGAGATGTGTTGTTGTGTTTATGTATTTACTTGCTTAGTAATTTGATCAAAATGAATGATAGGTAGATCTGTTGTTGCTTTGTGCTTAATAGTGAGAGTAAATGTTGGATCTAAACTGTGTGAATGTGCTTATTGCTTGAATCTGCTAGATTTGATCTGTTTCGTCATGCTAAGTGTTGCTAGATGCTCTATATGGTTGAATAATGTGAGGCTTTGTAATTAGGGTTCTACCTATGAAGTAGATACTAGTTAAACATTGATGAACTATATTTCTAGGTGATTTTTCAAAGTGTTACAATCACAGATCTGTGTCCCAGCTAAGGTTGTAGACACTGGAGTCCTCGAGTGAGACTTCATATTCTTCACAGGTGTTGCCACAAGGGTCGGTAGTTAGGGTTTTGTTGGTGCATTGTTGTAGCATTGAAGCCTGGGTATGTCCTTGTGCCAACACCCATTCTGGGTTTCTTGTCTATTTTCTCCACTAAAGAAAATGGCATCACCCAGTTCAATTTCATCCAGTTTCTAGCCGATAACATTCACGAGAAAATTTTCAATTTTCCTACCGAAGGCATGTTCAGTTACTAATCAATATTGCCCTACATGTTCCTATTTTTTCTGTCAGAGAATTTTTCTTTCTTCCTACAGAAGCTCGACAAAGATAGTAATCCACAACCAGTTACAGCCTGGACTTCGTTAGTAAGAAAGAACTCATCCTAGTTCATTTTTAAGCATTTCACCAACTAGTTTTACCACCCAGTAGTAAGCATGTTAAGTGGATGGAAAGAACCCAAAATAAATGAAGAGATTCAAAGGATCATGCACCTAGCAGACCTTTCTAAAATGGGGGATTGGTATTTGTACTAGGATCACACAGAGATCAGAGTCTATGGATGTGAGTTGGCCCCCTACAAGCTTTCCAAGTTCCTACCTATCAGGATATTCACTCTGGAATATATCTGACAGATGATAAATTCAGACAATATTCACTTTGTGGCCCTCAAAATGAAACATCAATTGAGGATCAAGGGACAGATATGATCTTTCATCTGTAACAGCCAAGCTAAAGGAGAAGAGGCCAACAAGATATTAAAAGAAATGAAATTCAGTGTCAATTTCTTTTGGCATTATGACCCCTACGGGATTATTGCGGAAACAAGATTAAGGGAAAAAATCTCCCCATATAATCATGTGCCCAAGACCAAAGTCGAGAAGTTCATGAACCAGACAGAGTGGGAGGAAAACACTCTGCTAGACATAGAAGAACAACCTCTTTTTTCCAGTATTTCATAGACCACTACTCCTCAAGCACCAGCAAAGAAAAGACCCAGGAAAGGGGTATCCCCCTCAGTTAATAAAGTCTCCGCAGATGATTTCCAATTTTACAGAAAAAGGCCCAAGACTAGTCATACACCTGACAGGTCTGGTGGAGAAGAGTGTAAGATACCATATATAACAAATATGCAAAACATAAATAAAATGCTAGAAATGGCAGAATAACAGTAATATAACCAGCATAATCTCAACGATAACACATAAATAATATGAGAACAACAACTGAAATAACACTTTGATTCAGAAAGCAATGTTCACAGTCCTCTTCGAGGGGGAAACCTCCAATTGAGCAATGATCTGTTACAATAATCTCCAAGCTAGGGTTTTCATACCCTCGACCCTTATTTATACTAAATATGTCTATTAAAGGAAGCATCTAGAGGAAGATCCTTCTAG
>ML811139.1:0-44849 GCA_009831015.1 Picea engelmannii | reverse complement strand
GACAGCTTCGTCAGGTCCTCTTCGTCTAACCCTTGCCTAAACGATCCACAACCTGGATGACAGCAGCTTCGATGATTGCTCTCCTTTGGCTGACTGCAAGTTTCCTCCAAGATCATAAGTTTCACATATTTCGTTCTTCCCCCACACTTATGAGATCATAATTTTGGTGTGATTCCCCATTTTGCAGTCCTCACCTATGAGATCATAGGTTTGACATCATTCTCCAATTTGTAGCCCCCTTTCACCATTAGAAAGCCTGCTTATATAGCCTTGGAGAGGCTCAACAATCTTGAGATATCCTTGGGGAAGGTGAGGATTTTCCTCCTTTAGTTGAGGACCTACCCTAGGATCATGGCTTGATCAGGGATTTGAGCTCAACTACCTTCCAAGAATGAAAAGAAGCTTCCCCCATTCATCTCAACAGCTTAACAAATTCCCAGAATAGGTAGCGCTCCCTCAAAGGGGCCATCAGAGCGTTGTAGCGCCCCTTAGTAAGCTTTAGGGGGCGCCAGCGCTCTCAAAATATATAACGCTCCCTCAAAAGGGCCTGAGAGCGTTATAACGCTCCCTGACAGTGTATGGGGGAGCGCCGACGCTCCGAGATAGTGTAAGGGGGAGCGCTCCTCTCCAAAACTCAGTTTTTTGGGTGCTTTCAGGTGGCAAAAGATTTGCAAGACTGTTGACTCATTTCTCCTCTTCCAAATCAGATGTTTGAGGTGTTTCAAGTGTCCTTCTCATGTCGTTATGGGCACGACATAGTCATCATGGCAACATGATTTCTTGCGACACTTGTGAGCAACATACGACACTTGCGACCTTGTGAGAAAAATGCGACACTTGCAACACTTGTAATGACGACACTTGCGACACTATCAAAGTGAGTAATTTTGACGTGTAACAGTGGTGTCAGCGATATTATTGAAGGTGGGCATAGCTTCCTCCCATTTTGTGAAGTAATTGACTACAACAACAATCTATTTGTGTCCATTGATGGAGGGGGGATTACAAGTCATGAATTCAATGCCCCATTTACAAAAAGGGCTGGCAGTGATGATTGGATGAAGAAGAGCAGGTGGTGCTCATGCTTTGTTGGCGTAAAGCTGACACTTCTTGCATTGTTTCATGGCATGAATGCAATTGTGAAACAATGTAGGCACAAAGTAACCTACTCGGATGATCTTCTGAGTAGTGGACATTCCCGAAAGATGGCCCCCACATGCGCCACTATGGAATTCATTCATGACTCTATTGGCCTCGTCAATGGTCAGGCATCGACGAAGAATGGTGTCGACTCCTCACAGGTATAAGATGTCGTTGATGAGGAGGTAGTGGGGGGCTTGGTGGCGAATACGACGATGATCATCTCGTGAAAGGTGGTTACCGAACTTTTGAGTTCAGAGGTAGACGAGGAGGTCACCATACCAAGGGTCATTTGAAGTGATGAAAGAGAGGTTTTCGTTAGGAATGTCGATATTGACGGGGGCACTGGTAGTATCAAAGGGGAAGGCCATGACAAGTTCAACGAGGATGAGAGCTTTCTTTCTATTGGTTGTTGAGAACTCATGATCATACTCCTGAAGGATAACGATTCATTGGGCGAATTTTCCATTAATTTGTCGAAAACTAAGAAAGTATTGCATAGGGTTGGAATCTGCTATGACCTTAGTTGTGCAAAGCAGAATGTAATGACGCAGTTTCTGGACTACGAGAATGACTACAAGGGCTAGTTTCTCTTCATGTTTATACTTCAAGGGTGGCCCTGAGAAGTTTTTACTAACATAATAAATGACATTCTCATGATCGTCATCACCGATTTGAATGAGAACTCCTGCTACTAAGACAACTGAGGATAATATGTAGAGGATATAGACGCGATTGTAGTCGGGTGCACTAATTAAAGGGGTGTTGGAGAGCATAATTTGAATATCGTCAAATGACTTTTGGGCATGTTCATCCTAGTAAAATGGGATGTCATGGCGTAGTAAGTGAAGGAAACCAAGTGCACGAGTGGCATAGTCTAGGAAAAATCGTCATAGAAAGTTAGTTTTTCCTTGTAGGCTCTGGAGTTGACGTAAATTCTAGGGAGGTGGAATTTTGGTGATAGCTTGGACTTTGAGGGGGTCCACAGTAATACCGCTTTGAGAAACGATGAATACAAGGAAGCGCCCCATAGTGACGCAGAACACGCACTTGAGGGGGTTCAAGCAGATGTTGTACGGACAACACCATTGGAAGATGATCTGTAAATCATCAAGGTGTACGGTGTGTTTATTGGATCGAGCTGTGAGGTCGTCCAAGTATGCGAGGATTATATGAGCCAGATCGTGAAAAATGTATGTCATAGCCTGTTGGAAAGTTGCGCCAGCATTCTTTAAGACAAAAGGCATGACACGATATGCAAAAGTACCCCAAGGGGTAGTGAATGCAGTTTTGTACTGATCGGCAGGGTGAATTTGGATTTGATTATAACCAGAGAAACCATCCATCAAGGATAGAGCCTTGTGTCCTGTGAAGTCATCGATGATTTGATCGATGAAAGGTGTTGGAAATTTGTCTTTGGGACATGTGTGGTTGAGATCGTGAAAGTCCATGCAGACGCGGATAGTGCCTTGTTTTTTATTAATGGGTACAGGGTTGGAAACCCATGATGTATAGGCGATGGGGTATATGAACCCAGCCGCATGTAATTTGTCAATCTCAACTTTGATGGCTGCTACTTTGGATGGGTGAAGCAGTCGTTGTTTTTTACGAACTCGTTTAATGTCAGGCCAGGTGTCTATGCGATGTTCGACGATAGAGGGATCGAGGCCAGGCATTTATGTGTATGACCAGGAAAAAATATCTCGATATTTCTGGAAGAGGGCTTTATTGGCGGTCATTTATTGAGGAGTGCAAGAAGCTCCAATGGTGATTTCCTTGACGATGCCATTTTTGATGGAAATGTCGATTTTAATGGTTGGGGAAATGTTGGCCATGTTTCCTTCTTCAAAAGCATCAGGGGTAGGAATGGGGTTGTTGAACCAGTCGATATGCCCTTATGGGATGAAATCCTTGGTTTCGACTACGTATATGGGGTGTTGGTTTGGAGGCGTGGAGGATTTCTGTGGAGAGAAGAACGATTGGTGGTGTAGCGCATCCCATGGGTAGTTGGGGGTGTTTAACTCTTCGAGTATTTACTCGTCACAGTGGAATTGGAGGGAATACAAGGGGTCATGAAGAGTGATATCGGTGACTGTTGTCGTGTGGCTACCCCCTGGTGATGAAGAAGCAGGGGGAACGATGCAAGGAAATTGCGATGGTTTGCTCGACATAAACCAAATATTGAAGTATTGAGGAGTACCCGCGGAGTTGGATGTAAAATTTCCGTAGGGAAATGAGTAGGAGAGTTGGGGGGATTTGGGGGAGAATCCTCGGATAAGTCATCTAAGAACCACAAAGGTGTTGGGAGGGCCTCGGGTTTGGGAGAAATGACATGAAGAATCTCTAGTGACAAGGTAAGGTAAACCATCGATTCTATGGGTCTTTGAAGTAGGGTCAATTGGCGTTGCTTGTATTCGATGATCATAGGACATTGGTATGTAAAATGATCTAAGAATTCACATAGAGAGAAAGGGAATCTCATACGTTCATTGACTGAAGTGGTGACATAATGGATGTTAGTGATGTTGGGTAGGGATGATGTAGCTAGATTAGGTTCACTCTGGAAGCTTTGGCATACTGCGGCTAATGTCTATCGGAAGTGTGGTAGTGCTGGGCAATGGTGTGTATAATGGCCATATTCTGAACATATAGCGCAAGTGAATTTGGTTCGCATCCCTTTACTACTTGAGTAAGGAGTGGTAACGATAGTACTTTCTATGGTGGTGAGTGTTGATGGAGTTGGATTGACTGGAATCAAGTTTCGTAACTCCGGTAGAGATGAGTAGTTGTTGGTTTGGTGTCCAACTTTCTCACATAGCGCGCAAGGGGGTTGGACGTGCGAGGGAAGTGGAGTTGTGGGCTCCTTCTTCTTTCTCCTACCCCCAGCTGTAGTAGGGAGAGTAGTGAGTGGGGGTGTAGAGGGTATGGTGGGAGTGAGTATGGGAATCGTCATTGGGATTCCTTCCGTTTGGGGGGGAAGGGATGGTTGAGGGACCATCTCCGGTGGGTGTAAATACCAAACTGGAATTGCTAACACCATATTAGGGAGGGTAAGAATTGTGGCTACTTGGAAATCTTGAATTCCAGGTGGAGGGTAAAAGAAGGGGATTTGAGTAATGGCTTGGGGAACTGTCTCCCAAACTAGGATATATCCTTGGGGAGAGGTGAAATCGTGGACTAGTGGGGTCGATGAGTTCGTAGGAGGCTCGAGAGGGGGAAGATCTGCAACTAGTAGGACGTCAAGCATGAGAGAAGCCTCCCTAGGAGGAAGGGTATCCTCTATGTCAGTTCCATTGGATGAGATGACGCATAATTGATTGGAAGGATGAAGGAGCAGTGGTGAACCATGGTAAGTTCCTAACAATGATGGATCCTTGAAAATCCTGGGGCCCATTTCGATTAGTGGGTATGCGTCGTGACTTGTGTGGATGAGAGGAAGAATGTTATCGATGTTGGTAGAAGGGTTAGGCTCATAATGTGAGACTTGGTCAATGGTAACAATCTTCCCGTTATGGGGGAACATCATTGTTCGAAAGATGGAAGAAGAAACTTCCTTCATAGCGTACATGTAGCTATGACCGAACGTGATATTATAATTGAGTGGGGCATCAATAACTTCAATGTCGATGAGAATAGTCTTGCCTCCGAGTTCTACGGGGACATTTTGGAAGAGCCCTTCAGGAGATGATGGTCGTCCATCATAACCTCGTAAGGTAATGGCAAATGGTATGAGTCCAGGGGAACCAAGTTTCTGCCATACAGACTTGGACATAATGCATGTGGATGCGCCTTCATCGATGATGCACCGATGAACTATAATGTTTCAAATTTTTACTGGGATTTGAAAAGTGATCAAAGCGGGAAGGCGAGGTTCTCCATTGTCGAGATCAAAATTAATGAGTCGAGTATCTATAGGGTCGACTGCCACCAAGCCGAAAAGTAATGATGTCCACTGAGTGGGACAAGTCTGAAGGACTTCTAAGACTGACATGGCAACCGGGGATTGTGCTAAGTCATCAACCAAAGTGTAATTATGAGTTGCGCTAGCCTGTGGGTTGTGGACAATCATATGCAATGGGATGCGAGGGATGTGAAGAGGTGGTTCTGTGTTAGGGCAAGGGATCACCAACGGGGGTCTCGTTGGTGCGGGGATTGTTTCTGGAGGAATGGGAGGAGACTTAGCGGGTGCATGATACTGATAATTACGTGTTTGCAGAAGGATTTCTTCCTCACTGGTGAGGAGGATTATGCAATATGTTGGATTGTTTGGATTGAGGTACTGCCCCAACTAAGGTGGGGTAGGTTGCGTGTCATGTTGGGTGTTTATCACACCTTGGTGTGGAATAGGATTCTGTAACACAGATGGGAGGGGTTGTTGCACGTATTGTTGTGGGGCCTGTTGAGGGGCAGGCGGTGTTGGAGGATGTGGTAGATTTCCTGAGTCTTTCAGTCGTTTGAAATCAGTGATTTGGGGGAAATGATGAGTATAATGACCGCACTCACAGCAAGGGGCACAAGGGAAGTTATTTTTAATAGTATTGTTATTTCTCCCTTGATGCATGTTATTATTGCCCCCTGGAGGTTTTGATTCCCTTGGTTCTGGTTGCCCCCAGCCGGTTGGTTTTGTTGGGGTTGATTCCCACCTTCGCCAGGGTTGTTATTGTTCTTGTTTCTTCCTTTATTTTTGGCATCATTCGACGGATGGGTCAGATTTTCCGTAATCAGCTGTTCAAAATTTTGGTGTTGCTGAACGGGAGAGGGTTGAACAAAATTCACGCCAACATGAGGATGTGGGGGTTCCATGGGGTGTGGAGGACCAGGAAAGGGAAAGTACAGATTCTATGGGGGTTGTGATCCATAAGGTACATAGGAAGGCATGGTGCTTTCGCTAGTACTCATAGTATAAGCTAAGGTAGAGGGGGTACCAGAACTTGTCTGGATAGGTGGGTGTAGTCGGGGTGCCGGTGGTGGCCCACTGATGGGTGAAGGAATAACAACAGGGTATGGTTGTTGATAAGGGGGTGGGGGGAAATAAGAGGTTCCCCCATACACCGGCGGATATTGAGGTGTGCCATACATTGGTGGTGGTTTGGGTTGAGGACTGTGGTGTGTGGTATTACCAATCAATCCGTCTGCTGAGTGAGACATCCCAGGTTTGTCTTGACCTAATGGCATGGGTTTGGGGAGGTCAGGAAGTACTTTGTATAAGTACCCTGATTGTGAATAGATGAGGTCATATTGTTGAGCCTTACTGATGGCTTCTTCTTTAGATTGAGGGAAGGTGGAAGCTACATCTTTACCGAGGAGAGAGACAAGTGATCTGAGAAACCAGTGAAGACACTGTTGTTTGGTGGTTTCAGCTTTGCATAAACTACATCATCTATGCCACTCATGAATGTGATCAGCGATATGTGTGGCCAAAGTTTGTTTGAAATTAGAAAGTAGTTCAAGACCATTGTCATGGTGGATTGGTAATTGGAAGAAGGTAAAAAATGCTTTGGCCAAGGACTTGAAAGTCGCATGGGATCTGATTTTTCATCTACATACCATTTGGCTTATGGGTCAGTGAGTGTGCATTGAAATAATCATAGTCTAATGGTTACATTCATGATGTTATTGGAAGATCGCCATAGGTGGAAAGTCATGACATGGTTGGCAGGGTCATCTCCTGCCTTTCCTTCAAAATTAGGGATGTTTGAAGGTAGTTTGGTGGGCATTGCAGGCCATGTGGGGTCATGCAATATAAGATCATTGGTGAGTTTTCTTAGATCTGGTATGTTAAGAGAGGCCAAATATGGCATCTTCAATGGTGGGGGGGGGGGGAGGATTAGCTCCAGCCATGGTGTGAGTGTGTTGTGAACCTGACCCTTGAGGGGCACTAGGTGGGTTGGTACTTCCCCTTTGAGAGGAAGTTGGTCCTCCACTTCCATGTAAACGAGAGTGAGTGGACGTAGGGACTTGGGAAGTGGACCCAAGTAATGTGGAACCAACCAAAGTTGATCCCAAGACAATATCACTCACAGGAGTGTGTGAAGGTGGTGTCGATGAGTTGGCAAGACTAGGAACTCCCCCTAAAATAGGAGGGAGGTTTAGTAAGTGTCTGGAGCGATGGGGGTTCTGTGGGTCCCCTATGATGTCTAACTAGTTGAGTGGATGTGTGCGAAATGTAATGAGAGAAAGTAAACAAGAACCTTTGCTGTAAATTTTGAACTTTACACAATATATATATCCAAATCAAAATGTAATCAGAAGTGCATCATACATAAAGTGTTTTGAAAAAGACGCATATATGTGGATAAGTGGGTTTTATCCATGTGGGGAATCAAAGAAAACAAATGATCATGTCCTAAAAGACGTAACGTCCTTCCTCTCAAATAGAACTAGACCTTCCAATAGTACTCAACATTGGGGTCTGAAGTCACCGGAAGAGAAACTAGTGGAGAATGAAATAATTAGTTATAATGAGGGGTAAAGGGGGAATATCCTAAAAGAGCTGGCGATATTTCCCAATAGCCAAACAAAATCTGATTAAGATGCAATTGTAGCCCACAATTTCCACCTGGGTAGATGTCCTAAAATTTGGTCACTAGGTACCTTGGTCAAAGTGCGGCATTTAGATTTTTGGCCTAAGAAATGGGTCATGGTTGGATCTCGTCCAAGAGGTGGGTGCCTCAAGGGGGGACACACAGAACAACCGAACCTCAGCCTTCAACCCTTCATGGGTATCTCCCTGCCTTATGGTCTTAGGAACACTTGACTTGGAGGATTTTCAGTTCCCTATTTGACAACTTCTATGGTTTTGGCAATGTGAGAACCAGATAACGGGGAGTTATTTGGATGCCTATCCTCGAAATCCTACCTAGACTAAAACTATTTCTTTTGGCACCTCCTGTGGAGGAAAACTTAGTGAGTTTTTAGAAAAAAATTAGATGTAGTTATTTGAGAGGTTGGGGATGTGAACCAACCTCGTTGAAATTAAATGGGAGTGGATAGTTTCATCAAGAAAAGGGTGGGGTGTTTCGGAATCCCTTTGGAGGAAACTTACTTTGACCTCCACGTTTGAAGAAGAAACTATGTGAGTGATAAGTGACTTTTGTGTGTGAATGAGTGAAAGTATGCCAATTTTTAATGAATTAGGTGTCACCTTGCTACATGTGGACTTCGCTTGGTCCTTACAAGTGTTGATTACATAATTAACTAAGTGCCTTTGGTACAACCTTGCGTAATTCAAAAGTCCCTAGGAAGCTAGCATGTGGACATGTGGGTCCATTACTATTCCTTTAACTCCCTATTGTGACGTAATCTAAGAAAAGCTTTGAAACAATCCTAGATTGTGATCATGTGGGCATGTATGGGCCCATTACAAAACCTTTAAACGTCCCTAGTGATTTAATCTAAGAAAGTAAATTTCAACACTATCTTATCTTTCTGACATGTGGGCATGTATGGGCCCGTTACAATATTAAGATGTGTTTGAAAAAATAAACTAAGAGGATTCCCAAGAAGGGTTGTTGTCCTCTCCTAAAGGTTTTAATCTTTTTAAGGGAGATGAAATTGTCCCACAATATTTTTCTGATTCTCAAGGTCGCTTGGAGGTGCGAGAGAAGAGAATACTAAGTGACTGTTATCCAACTTCTAGTCCCAATGCAAGTTAGATGTGATTGTCAATGATTTCCAACTTATATTTTTAGTCAAAGCAAGCCATCCATGTGGCAAAATGAAAGCAAAAGAGGAAATAATGATTTTTAAACCTCCCAAGTGCCTATGTGTTTTGACTAATCCCTTCATATGAAGAGGGGACTAAGTGTGGTGCAGCTTAAAACATGCATGAAATCACTTTTAAGAAGGCTAATGGCCTTCCCCAAATCTCAAGAACCTTACAATGTGAATTTTTTTTCACAAGTGCGCGGGTCTCAGTGGAGACAGAGGCGCATAGAGCACATGTGCGCAGAACGAAACGAGCTAATGGGAAGAGGTGTGCAGAACATAACTGTGACTTAGGTGCATGTGCACACGATGCGCTTCTGTGGGATGAAAAACCCACGCACAGGTGACACATGGTCGTGAATGAAAATTCTGGATGGAATTCTCTCAATTCAACTTGGAATTAGATGATTGGCAAGTCGGCTTAGGCCGGTTAATGCACCTGCAAGTTAAATAAACCAAAAGAAGAGATAGAAAAACCCAAATGGGGTAGGAAATTGATACCTTTCCCCAGTGGATTCGTCAATCTATTGTGCCTCTTTCGTCACCTTAGTGAGAAAAATAGAGGTTCTTGCAAGCTTAGTTGGGTTTTCTAAGTAGGAGAGTTGCAAGAAAAAGGGTTATAGAAAGAAATATAAAACAACAACTAAGAATTAAACTAAGAAATAAAACAACAACTAAATTAATAAGCATAGGGACATAAGGACAAAAGAAACAATGATACCCATGTCACCAATGATAAGGCTGATATTAGTGAAAGAAAATACCAAGAACCAAGAGGACTATGAGTCCCTTCTTCCTCCAAGGGAGGGCTCTTGGAGCCCCACAAATAAGCTCTTCTTACAACTTTGAAAATGAAAATGGTGAAAGAATTCTTTGCTAATCCACTCAAGGGGTGAGATGGATTGCCCAATGCAATGATGCTAGTATACTCTTGATAGGGATAGAGGATTCCACAAGAGAATAATGGTAGCATAACTTTGCTATGAATTCCTTGAAAAATGAAGTGTATCCATGGCCTTTTTATAGCATTCCTTTGAGGTATTGTCCAACTAGTTTGTAGTGTGTAAAGAGGCTAATTAGGGCATTTCTAGGTCTTTGACCAGCCACCCAGTCGAATCCAGTCCAAATTTGAGTGTCAAATCAACTTGGAAGCTGAACCAGAAGTGGGTGGGAGGCCAACCACTCTCATAAATGCGTCGTTTCTCAGGTGCACGAATTTTTGCGACAACAGTCGTGCATCATGCGCATGTGCATGATTTCTGTGTTTTTGTTTTGCGCATGTGCACGCACACCCTATGTCTTCATAGCGCCCTTTAATTTTTGCACTAGTTGTATAGTTTTTGACCCCTTGGAAATGCTTTTGTGGTAATTTTGGTCCATGGGTGACCTCATAACTATTTCATGATGTTGAATTCTTGTAACCATTTGCAGACGAAATTTTAGTGATAACACTTTTCTCCTTTTATCATTGAAATTCTAACTGAAATATACCAAAAGTTGTCCTTTCCATAGAGAGTGCAAATTTTTGAGCTTTTCCTCCCTGAGAGTGCCCAATTTCCCAAGAAAAATCCCCCCTACCATTCCTCCATGTTCTCACCAAAAGGTAATCAAGTCATTTCATCCCTATGTTGTCTACTCGAGTATTATTTAGATGAGTGGGTGGAATAACCCATCATGGGTTTCTTGTCTATTTTCTCCACCGTAGAAAAGGCCACCTCCTAGTTCAATTTCAGCCAGTTTCTGTTCGATAACATTCACGAGCAACTTTTCAATTTTCCTACCGAAGGCATGTTCATTTACTTGTAAATACTAGCCTACATGTTCCTATTTTTTCAATGAGAGAAGTTTTCTTTCTTCCTACATAAGCTCGACAAAGATGGTAATCCACAGCCAGTTACAACTTGGACATCATTGTTAAGAAAGAACTCATCCGAGTTCAGTTTTAAGCATTTCATCAACTAGTTTTACCACCCAGTGGTAAGCATGTTAAGTGGACGGAAATAACCCAGAATAAATGAAGAGATTCAAAGGATCCTGAACCTATTATACCTTGCTAAAACATGGGATTGGTATTTGTACCAGGATCACATAGAGATCAAATTCTATGGATGTGAGATGGCCCCCTACAAGATGCCCAAGTTCCTATCTTTCAGGATATTCGCTATGGAGTATATCCGACAGATGATAAATTAAAACGATATTCACTTTGTGGCCTTCAAAATGAAACAATAATTGAGGATCAAGGAACAGATAGGATCTTTCATCTGTAATAGCCGAGCTGCAGGAGAAGAGGCCAACAAGATCTTAAAAGAAATGAAATTCACTGTCAGTTTCTCTTGTCATTATGACCCCTATAGGATTATCATAGAAACACGATTAAGGAACAGAATCTCCCCATATGCGCATGTGCCCAACCCTGAAGTCAATAATTTCATGAACAAGACAACGTGGGAGAAAAACACTCTTCTAGACATAGAACAACAACCTCTTTTTTCCAGTATTGTACATACCACTACTCCTCAGGCACCAGCAAAGAAAATACCTAGGAAACAAGTATCCCCCTTAGTTACTGAAGTCTCAGCAGATGATTTCTAGGTTTACAGAAAAAGGCCCAACACCATTCATACACCTGACAGGTCTGGTGGAGAAGAAACTCAATCTACTATATTCATGGAAGGTGAACATTCTCTATTTTCCTCAGGAATCCAGTTGTCAATGCCCACCTTCTCGTCGAAGAAGCATGGTAACACAACATGAACAACTAGAGTTGCACAGGAGCCTGCAAGACTAAACCTTTTTTAGAAATATAACTTGATTAAGAAGAAAAACAAGATGTTGACAAATAATACTTATGCTCAATTTTGGAAACAAACATCCACAACCCAGCATAGATTACTATATTTTTTTGACACATAGAAGGGGAGAATGCACATGGCCTACTTGCAGGCACAGGTGCCTCAACCCAAAACAATCTCTGATTATAAAAAGGAAACGTTCGAGTTTGATGATGCAGAAGTACAACCAGCTGATCATATAGATTTGCACAGACAGATAGGAGAAATGATCTTATCCACCTTGGAAAACACCTCCACAATTGCAACAAAGTTACAGGTTTCTTTGAACAATGTCCAAACTCAGTTGAAGCTAGAGAAGGTGTCCTCTTTGGCAAAGGATAATAAAATAAAGTCCCTGGAATAACTAGTGCTCAAAATTGGATATGATCCGTCCAATGTCAAAGAAACAAAAGAGCTCATCAAAAAGAAGAATGTTGACATAGCCTCCCTGAGGAAACAATTGAAAATCTCTTCTACTGAAGACCCACAGGCCAAAGAAATGGTCGAGACTGAAGGCTAGAAAGAGGAGATGTTGAAGTTAATCATGGAACAGAATGCTCAGATTAAAGAAATGGAAGTTGAGCTGGACAAATTAGTTAAGGAAAAGGAGAAGAATGTACCAATGACAGTCATACCATTGAATTTAGTTCCTATCACAGGGTTCAGTATAGCAACGACAACATCAATCACCACAGGGGAAATTCCAACAGCAACCTTAGTGACAACTCCAGATGTAGTAGAGAAATTGGCAAAAGAGATGGAAGACATGACTTTGCAAGGGGCAGAAATAAAAAAATTGCAAGAAGAGATTCAAAATATCCAAAAGTTGAAGTCAACGTTCCAGGCCAGCTACAACACTAAGATGCATAAATCAGAGAGACTCAAATAGGAACTACAACAGCTACAGAAGGAAACATTCATGGCTAAGACACTATCATAGGATAAGGAAAATATTTGGTTGGACATCTGTCAATTAGTGATAGAGATATGGGCCCTGATACAAATTATGTATGAACAACATGAGTTGGTGCAGAGAGCCAGACAGGCCATCGATAGGTTAAAGGGAGAATTGGGAGAAATGCCTATAGAGGCAAACGAGATCATCAGATTCCTAAATTCTAAATGAAACTATTCTTGAAGTCAAGAAAGTCTTGACCAAGAGGGGGCTAATGCTACAACTCGATGAAAGAGTTCAGACAATGGATGTTGCGATACAAAGGTTTTTCATCAAGACCATTTCTTTGCAAAAGAAAGGTCTCCCAAGTTTATTTGTGATCAATAACAAGATGATTACTTTCTCAGACTAAAAACTAAATATCCTCTCAATGGCAAAGGACGGTTCCAAATTTGAAGGCATACAGAGCAGCATCACAGGCAAAGAATTCCTGGAAAATCTGTGATTAGACCTGAGTATTCAACATGATATAAAGTATCTTTTCATCACCAATCCCACCTTCTCTAAGTACACAGCTACAAATGAGGTATACTGAAGGCTGCTCAAAGTTACTATTCCCAGTCAGTAGAGATGGGAAGACCTATGTGACTTGATCGACTAGAAGGTGATGTGGATGTACAAGTTAGCACGTGGAGCAATCAAAATCAATTTGATCACTCACCAACAACCTTCCCTAAAATCAGCACTAAGAACTCGACAAATCATTAGAATTTACTACAATTATGTATTTTGTTATCTAGTTAGTTAGATTTGGATCTGACCACATCCTGATCATTAATGACAAGATCAATTGTATTTTTTCTATAAATATTTCAAACTTCGAAGTATTGAGTGTTGATCTTTACACCCAAGCAAGTTGTAATCTGTAATCATTTTGGAGAAATCTACTAGTAACATAAGGAAGATTAACAGGATTCTTTCATGTTGATGCTGGTGATGATATTTCTCATTGTTTAATGTTTTCCTTACTTTGTTAACAATCGTTTTTCAGTCTCTGATCATTTAAAAGAATATTAAGTGCATAAATTATCTTTGTATACTCTGTTTCTGGCTATTAAATATCTAAATGTTATTCTTATGATATTATGATAAAGAAATTCTTAAATGCTTCTTTGTTGTGATTGATTATCTCACCTTTTCTGCCTTTCCATCACTTTAAATTATAAAGGATCCAAAATTTGCATTACCTTGCCCTGTGAAAAAAACTTATAAAATCTATTCTCTGATCTCAATTTATAACACATACCCCATATCCCAATGAATGCGTGAGCAATATTTCAGCCATATTTATAAAACAAAACAACAAAAATATGAATAATTTAACTAACCTAATATTTAAGCCCAAACATATCTAAATCTTACAGAGAGATCCCTCTCTGAAACTGGCAAGGCAAGATCCCAGTTTCAAAGTGGTTGGATAAAGTTACCTCTGCGAAATTTCTTCTATCTTCTGACAACCTCTGGGAATTTACAGAGCGTTAATAGTATCTATGGGTAGTGAATGCGTGAAAATAGTTCTCCCATAAACCATTATCTATGTTGTTGATCTGGAATTTGGAATGTCAATCTACCCATCAAATCCTTAAATATTTTACCATAGTCCCAAACTAACTTAGTCTGCACTTGTTTGATTTCCTTCAACGCTATAATGTATTGCGACTCATATTTCATCTTTTTGAACTCTTTCAATAATGCTTGTTGTATTTATTCCAATGTCCTCGCTTGACTTGTTGGTGTAGTACTCTGCAGTTTCATGTACCAAACTAATGCACAACCTCTAAACATTGTTTCCAACTGTGTGATATTTGTGGCCTCATCCTCAACATTCTCTGTAGCCCAAATTGTCTCACATACAAATATATGTTTTTATGGGTCCTCCAACTCAACTCCCTAGAACTTGGGCATTCTCAATGTATTGTCTAACCCTTCCATGGTGTTTGGTGTAGTACCTCCCCCCTATGTTTTTGGTTGACTCTAATTTGATGCACTACTTCCAATACTATGTCTACTACTATTTTGACTTCCTCCTCTAACTATAAGTTATTTTGATAAATATTCAAATGTTATCTCAGATCTAGGTGATGCACACAGGATCATAGGTTCGAAACAGGATCTAGTCTTAGTATGAATTAACGACTCTTCTATTATAGGAATAAATTTAGGATCCTCTCCCTCTCCTTCTGTGTCTGGTATTTTTACAATATGGACTATTGGATAGAGTTTTGACCTCTCATACTCACTGCACGACACCCCTTTCTTATCCCTAGTTTTCAACCTCTTGTATCTTTGTGCACTGCAAAGTACTTCAAATTCATCTTCCTCTTTTGATACACCTTCTTCGTTTCTCTACATCCTCAGTCCCTCCCTTCCGTATTTAGTTATTTCTTCATTCCTTCCTACCTTCAAACCATCCCATTGTCAACCGATAGTTACCCTATGTGCGCAAGTGCCCCTAGCAATGATATTACATTGGCATCACACACTTGTCGCACAAAAACATATTTATCTAGGTACCCAATTCTTTCATAAATTCCATAATATAACCCCCATTATGTTATTCAACTAGAAATAAACTATGTGAGAAGTAGTATTTATTACAGAATTCAATTATCTTATAAGCTCATGGGTATAGTTCCTCAGAGATACAATTTAGTATCTTCCAATATTCTCCACTAACCTTTCTAACCATTCAGCTAAAATATTCGGAAATTCCTAAAAGAAAATATCATGTAGATCTATGTACACATACCTTTGCAACCATTGTTCGTTTCTAATATGAGGGTTTATGTTCTCTCCTATGAAAAATTATCACTCCTTTATTTACATCCATTCAACAATCTCTACCCTATTCGGCCTCCAATATATTCCCTCAATTACGTATTACGAATCCCGACAATAGAACCACTTGTTGGTGCAAAGTTATAAGACCCTAGTTTAAAGTTATTCAACCAAAAAAACCCTTAGATATCAACCCTTTCGACATCACATATATGCAAGTGAAGTCTCACCCGAGGAATATATTGTGGATGCAAGAACTAAATTTTGTATAGGGATGAGGGGATCTGAGGCTATCAATATAACTACTAATACTTATTCACCCTTTGTTCATGATCCTTACTCAACATCCTCTTTTTAGTTAACAAACCCCATTCACAACTTCTAGTAACTAAAAATCTTCACTTTTACAAGAACAATTGTGAAACATTAACCCATCCAATATTTTTCATTACCCTAAACCCTAGTGTGCAGAAATAGTATAATATAGATCATGACATAACCAATGCATTGAATCATTCATTATTGTTTCACATAAATCATATGTTAAGATGATCTATACTAATCATGCATAAACATAAGATCCACAAATAATCATTGCATCAACAGACACAGTAAACACATGATTTTAATGTGGTTCACCCAATCCTTGGGCTATGTCCACAACATTTCACTTCTTTTATTAGTCTTCGTGCAATACTTATCTCAGGCCTACGCACTATTCTTACAAAATATAAAACATATTGTAAACCCCAAACCTTCCTAGCCACTTCACAGTGTAAGCCTATCTCTACATAACTCTCTCCATCAATAATGAGAAACTTACTTTTGTATTCTTAGCCTAATATCTCCTTAGCAACCAACCTAACAATAGTCTCATCTAACTCAACCCTTTACATATTTATACATAGAATTGGGGCTCAAAAATCTAATAGGTCATAACACTTTTTCCTGCTTCAGTGTCGCTCTACTGATTTCCTTTTTTTTATGCTAAACTGCTACTTTTATTTCTTTTGTGTTGAATTGTTTCTTTTCTTGCTTCATCACTGAACTACACTTCCTTACTACATGCACTAGTCCTTCCTTCTTCTCTTTCCTATTATATGGCGTAGTTCCAAAAACTTAGTTATTTTCATCCAAAATTCTTGTCCAACAACTTCCTAACTGTGGTGGAAGAGACAAAACTAACCACACCATCAACATGGGGTCTAGGTGCTCATTGAGGAGTATCATTCAATGGTCGACGAGCATGGGGAATGAGGTCATAAAGTGTACCTGACTATGAATAAATCATATCTAAGTGTTGGGAGTGGTGAATATATTTCTGCTTAGTTATGGCTCTAGAGATGGAAACATCTTTAGTGATGAGAGGAAATAATGATTTGGTAAACCAATCAGCCAAGAGTTGATCGTGGATTAGGTCTTTAACAAGTCTTCTCCATTTCCTCCACTCATGAATTTGTTCAGAGATATGTGTGGTGGTGTTCTGACATAATGAGTTCAGAAGCTCTACCCCCATTTTATATCAGATGTGTAATTGGAAATGGGTCAAAATATCCATTGCTAAAGAATTAAAGTTGTTAAATGAAGCAACTAGTAGTTCAATGAATGACTTTGAATTGTTTCCAATTAAGGTGCGAGGTAAAAAACATAAATGAATATTTTCATCCAACAACAAGTTCAAGACATACCACAAATGATAAGTCATAACATGTGTAGTGGGATATTCTCCCATATTGCCATAAAATTTCAGAATGTCTGCATGAATTTTGAATGGAACGGTCAGCCAAGTGGGATTGTGCACTATGGGATCATTTGTGAGCTTGTATAAATAAGGTATTTATAGAGTATCCAAAAATGGAAACTAAGTGTTTTCTATCATATTTTTTTCTAAAGGCAAAGGCATGTTGAGACTAAAAGGATTGTATGGTCCTCCCATATACTCACCAATGGTAGGAAATGAACCCCCTTGATAAGGATTTCCCATAGGCATATAACCACTTCCATGGAAAGGATTCCCCATTGGCATATAAACACCCCCTGTTGAGGATCATTTGGGATATCGGTGTCCCCAAAAAAAGAGGTATTTCCATGGATGTGCCTGAGAAAAGGTACGTTACCGGGAGAATTAGTGCTCCCAGACTGTGGGGGATTTCCTATAACAAGGGGAGTGTTGCTTCCAAGGAAGGAAGGGATTATAGGGGTATTGATACCCCCGAAATTGGAATTACCCCAAGGGACATTGCTTACCCCTCGGAAGGGATTCCCCCAATGGAAATTACTTCCCCCGAGGAAAGGCCTTCCACCAGGTTAATTATCACTAACTACACTATTCAAATTCTATGCAAGTGGAAATCTAGTACTAAGTGCGCTTTGGCTAGTTAGTGGGTTTCCATAAGAGAGGATAAAACCACTCCCTATATTAACTACAGGTCTTTGTACTACATTTGGTTGTGAACCAGAGGCAACGGTTGGATGAATTATAGGCTAGGTATTGGATGAAACTAGGTGGATTACAAGATGACTCCAGAGAGAAAACATTGCTTGAGATGGTGTAACAAGTGGATTTCCTGTTGTTGTGGATGATGATGTAGGTGGGGATCCAGCTCCACCTTCTAATGATAAAGGTGGAATTCTAGCTCCACCTACTAATAATAAAAATGGGTTTCCTACTCTGCTAAGTGATGATAGAAGTAGATTCCCATGTCCACTAGTTGATAGTGGAAGTGGATTTACTAGGATATCACTTGGTGTGATAGACGTTGTGGGAGAAACGATTAAAGTGCTAGAGGAAACGTTTCCACTCAACATGGGTTTATTTTATTTTGAACAAAGGTCACTATCAGGATTATATTTTTTCCTTGGGAGGTGATGGAAAACAACGAGTAGAGGAGAAGTGGAAGGATGGTTAAGATAACCTCCACTTATAGTTACGACTCCATATGGATAGTCTCCTGTTACAATATCTTCCATGTTGGTAGTACTGGTGTATTAGGATTTTGAACTCAGCTGTTATCTCTCCATGAGTCTCTTTAGGTTGTAGATCAAGAGAGCCTAGTAACTTAATCAAAATTCTTAATGATGTATTGAAAACTGGATCAAAGATGAATAACTCACACACTCACTCCTTTACTTAGAACAATTTGAACATACTCGGACAAAAAAAGTCCCTCAAAAGATATTATTCAAAGGGTTTCTAAAACATAGGTGGGTGAAGAATGCTAACTATGTCAACAACATCACATATATTGAAAACACATGTGAAAGGTCGAATATAACCAACAAAAGATTTGTGATCTTAGTTTACTAATGCAGAGATAAGATAACAATCAAAAATCATTAAGTAAACCAGGAAATGACCATAACATTCAACTCACATGTGTACAATAAGAAAGATTAATAGAGGCGTGAATAATATCAATGACAAAAACTTATCATTCCAATATATATATATATCAAGATCATACAACAAGAGAGTGTCTAAAAGTGTTCAATCTCGAACCCCTTACAATGATTCCTCAATGGTCTTAAATAAGTTTTACAAATTCGACTAAGATCCTCAAAGTTGGATCCGAATGACACCTATCAGATCAAATCTAAACAGATGCAAAAAGAAAGGATGGGATCCTATTTCTAAAGAATATATATCCCATCCGAATTTCAAATATTAGCTCCACCTGAGCTACCTCGTCGTTGTAGAAGTCCTTCATTGCATTTATCAAACACCTGGAGCAATGACTCATTCATTGACTGCTAAAAATTAGGTCAACTTTGACCAAAACCCTTACACACAGAAGGTTGACAATTTGGTAGCGCACTTCATGGAGAAAACACAGTCTACGCTACAAACTCTTGTAGATGCCATTTTTGCCAAAAAACTTCAAAATTGATTGAAAAATGCTCTTGAAGGTTGAGAGATTGTCTCATAAACAAACGTATTACTGCCATTTTCTATCCTTATTTAGACTACTCAGAATTCATCTGAATAACCATATATCCATACATGATTCTTCAAAGTAACTTTCTTACCTTCATAAGACTTCATGATATCTTAATTCATCATAAGTCAGTAGCCATTAATCAAAACCTTGAAACAACCTTTGAATCTATCCCCTTTCCTGGGAGAACTAGGAGAAGTAGTTTATTTTAAGAAGATAGCCAAATTCTTCTTGCTAAACATATTATTGGCCAAATATAAGTCTTCAGTTATCTTTTTGTTGTCTCCTCTCAGATTGAGGTTTTGTTTGTACACTTTAACCAATTGTTTCCTCTAAATCATGTTCTTTTTGATGTTCCTCTTTAGTTGGTTACACTCTCGTGCTAGTTCATCTATTTGACTTGAAAGTTGTCTTCCAAGTGTGACATTCTCCTGATGTAGCTTCTAATTTTTCTCTTGAACTTCTTTGAGATTTATGTCTACATCCTTGAATTTAACTGAGCCCAATTATATTTAGGTTCTTTCTCTGTCTCTAGAGCTGACTCTAGTGGAGATTCACTCAATTAAACTATGTCTTCAAGTTCCTCCTTTTCAAGAGGAGAAACTTTAAATCTTGATAACCTAGCTCTAGGATTTATAACATCAGTGCTTGGATGAGAACCCTCTACTAATACAAGCTTTCTCCCAGATGACCTTCTGAGATATGGTGTATCAATTATATCTCTGATAATCTGAGGATTATCTTCAATCTCGATTAGAGGAACCTCCACAGGAGGATCTATTTGTTCTTCAAGAACCACCTCTTTATCCTTTCCTTTTCTTTTGTTTCTTTTATATACTTGGACAAGTAAAGATTCATGAGGAATGTGTTCTTGAGGGGCCTGTGGTGTTTCAGATGCAAAGGGAACAGTGGGAGTAGGAGACTGTGCTACTTCCAGTGAGGGAGCAGAGGGGTCAGAAGGAATAGAATACTATGGTATTTCAGATGATGGGGCAAAGGGAGCAGTGGGAGGTGTTGCAATCTTCCTCTTAGGATCTTTGAGTTTTGAAGGAGAAGGAGGCAAATCAATTTGGTAGTTTGATACAAACAGGAAAGTGGGCCAATCCTTCCCTTCCTTATTTAACTGTTCAATGACTATAAGCTTTATTAAGGCATGGTGAAAAATGGACTTTTGAAGCTTATTAGGTTTTCGTTGTGAAAATGAAAGTATCCTTTGCAACCTCATGAAAAGGAAATAAGGTAAGTCTATGTCCTTCTCACTAGTGAAATGGAGAAGAAGCTTGAAATGGTATTGCAAAACCCAGATGTATCTTCCTTCACAGGTAAAGAATATTTGAATGATGAAGAGCATCTTGTCATATTCTTCTATTAGACACTTCCTTGGCACACCTTACACCAAATCAAGTCCCCTTTGCTTAGGCCTGAGCATATCTTGACACCAATCCTCCTTTTCTATTTTTCTTTCCTTGAACCATAATTCTCCTTTCCTCGGGATTTCAGTCACCTCTGCAATCAAATCCACTGTAAAATGGATTTCCAAGGGTCCAAAATGTGTCTTTACATTTTTTTAATTATGCACAAAATCCCTTGAAACCTAGACTAGGTTATGTCCTTCAAGTTTATCACAGAACCTCCATCTTCCCATGTGTTTGAAGGAGTTAATAATTAGGATTTTGTTCCATCAAAGTGGTCTCAGTGGGCTTGAATCTAACCATAGAGTCTGACCTCTTCTTGGGGGTGGGGTCTTTCCTTGGAGCCATCATATGAATGAGCACCTGCTGTAAACAATTATGCACAGAGAGAATTAGAATAAAACTCTAAGGATAAAAGGTTTTTCTTGTTTCTTGCAAACCTTAGTAACTTTACTTTTGATGGCAAGCTACAGTTGTGGAAGAGGAACTTAACGCTTTGATAATGATCTCATAACTTTAAAAACACCTTCTTGATATAGATTTACCTTGGAGGCTTTCATATTTCAAAACAGAGTCTTCCCCCTGAGTTGGTAGCGTGCCATGTGTAACAATTATGAGTTGCACTGACAACGACCATTGATATGGTAGCGCTTTAAGTACAAAAGGACCCAGGTGCACTACGAACTCGACATCATGAAGAGTAACGACAGACATAAGGTCAAATCATGACTTGAAATCAAAATGATGTCTTATTATGGACTAAAACCAACTCTTATGATCCTTGACTCACTTTTAGGAAACACATGACTTGTCTTTTCACCATAAAAACCTAGGGCAATGACCTTGATGACCACTTAGTCATATATCAACCTCATTTTACATGGCTCAGACTTGATGACTAGACTCAATGAAGGAAACACTTTATTGAATGACTCAAGAGACTAAAAACTCAATTAATCACCTAAGACATAAATAAAAATGAGTTTTTATTGGGAGATAACATCTGGTTCTAATTGGGGATAGAAGCCACCGTGTGAGGTTCCAAGAACTCATAAGACCAATTTCCTTTCCTATCACCTACAAAACTTACAAAAGTAAGTGAAATTGATCTTCCATTGGACATGGAGTTATTATGAAACATAAAAAAGAAATCATATTTACAATGGAGAAGGCTTAAAAATCCTTAATAAAAATAGGTTTTGAGAAAATGCCCATTGAATGGGCCACCAAATACTTCATTACCTTCTAGGTTCTATAAGAGGAAAGTATTGTTCTGCAACCCTTGAGAGATTATGAAAGGACTAGTTCACAAAGTGTCAAATTTCCCATCATTTCCCTTATCATGTCTGTAAGCATCCCACTTCAAAACAAGATCCCATGTTTGGAAAATATCTTCTTTAGCCTTATTGTCAAAGATCTCTTTCATATTCTTCTAATGTAACTCTGTATTCTTAAGTAACTGCTCCCTTACCTTCTTAATCTCAACTAGATGAAGAATCCTTCTAACCAAATCATTTGGTTCCCCTCCTTCTTCTTGAAAAAATTTTGCAACAGGTAATGCAAGTTGGATAGGAAAAACCGTTTTAGTGCCATACACTAGCTTGAATGGAGAAGTGCCAATGGACTTCTTATTTTTTAGTCTATCAGCCCAGAGTTCAAACTTTAACTTAGAATCTCAACTCATTTTATTTTCTTCAAGTAGCTTTCTAATGATCCTCACTAGGCTTTTGTTTGATGATTCAACAAGGAAATTTCCTTGAGGATAGTAGGTAGTTGAGTGAACAAGATGAATACCCATGTATTCACATAACTTCACCAAAACATAATCTTTTAAAGTAGTTGCATTATCAGTAACAAGTCTTTTTGGGCAGCCAAATCTATCAAAAATATGATCATTCAAGAAATTAATGATTACAAAATGAGTGGCATTCCTAGTAGGAATATCCTCAATCCATTTTTTAAAGTAGTCAGTTGCCACCAGGATCCACCTATGTTGGCCACTTGAAGATGGATGTATCTCTCGAATGAAGTCCAACCCCCATTGTTGGAAGGGTCCAGTGACTATAATGGATTTCAATGGGAGATATTTCAGTTGTTGTTTTCCAATGAACCTTTGGCACTTGTCACATGTATTTAAATAAGAGAAAGCATCATAAAATAAGAATGCCCAATAGTAACCAGCCCTCAAAATCTTGTGGGTTGTAGTTTTCCAGTAATGATGGCCACCACAATTGTTTCTATGAAACTGATCCATAACCTAAACTGATTCCTCTTTTTCAAGGCACCTCAACAACACTCTAGAGGGGTCTTTCCAATAGAGCATATTTTCATTAATACAAAATTTGATTTCCTTGAGTTTTAATGCTCTAACCTGTGTTTGATTCATATCTGGAGGGGCTGCAAGGTTCTGTAAAAAATGTATTATATTGTTGTACCATTCACAAGAAGACAAGTGTGTTGAAACTGGTTGATCATGAGTGTACCTTTCAATAGAGATTTTGGATTGTGCATCCTCTACATTTATGTTGATAAATTAATACCCAACACCTCACAATTCTCTTCAGCAAGAAGCTTTGCCAAACCCTGGCCCTTTATCAATTTCGTGCGCTTAATATCAATGTCAAACTCAATGAGTTTGGAAATCCACTTGGTTCTTTTACCATCTATATCTGGTTGAATGAGTACATATCCGACCGAACTAGATGGTACATAAGCTATAACTTTGGCATGCAAAATTTAGATTCTAAAAGCCTTAAGTGACTTGATCAAATCATAAGCTTGTTTTTCAATAGGATCATACTTTACCTCATCATCTCTTAATGTATTGCTAAATAATGCTATTGGTTGTTCCATCCCTTGATCATTTCTCTGAGGTAACACTGTTGCAATGGTGTCATTAGATGCAAATGAAACAATATAGAAATATTTACAATAGTCAGGGTTGATCAAAGTAGGAGATGACATAAGAGCTTTCCTGATAGCTTCAAAAGAAACCCTTGTTGCATCATGCCATTTAACTTCTAAATCTTTCCTTAGCATGCTAGTGATGTGTTTAATCAATTCTGCAAAATTAGGAATAAATATCCTAATGAAGTTAATCTTTCCAAGAGATGATTGGATGTATTTCTTAGATCTAGGAATTGATATATTTTGAATAGATTCTACTCTTGTAGGGTCAATATTTACTCCTTCAGCAGTCACTATGTGTCCCATAAGCTTACCTTCTTTCAATGCAAACTGAGACTTATTTGGATTTAATGAAAGCCCGTACCTTCTGCACTTCAAGAATTTCTTCCTAAAATTCTACAAATGCTCTTTATGGCTATGAAAAAACACTGTTAGATCATCCAAATATATCAAAACAAACTTATCCTTCTCACCTACAAAGGCAATGTCCATGGCCCTCTGAAAGGTGGCCCCGTCATTCATAAGACCAAAGGGAATCTTGGCATACATAAAAGTATTCAAGGAGTTGTGAAGGTTGTCCTTTCTTTGTCATCTAGGTGTACTCATATTTGGTTATAGCCTGAGAGTCCATCAATAAAATACATGACACTAGATCTAGACACTCTTTGCAAGATATGCTCCATCTTCAGCAAAGGGTAGTGTCTTTCTTAGATCACTTGTTCAACTTCTTGAAGTCAACACACAACCTAATCTCCCCATTCTTCTTTCTAACAAAAAATAAATTAGCAACCCACTCAGAACATCTTAGTGGAATGATAATTTGAGCATTCAATAATTTTATAATTTCCTTTTCCATTATGGGTAGAAGAAGAGGAATGATATATCTCATTTTTTTCTTGAATGGAGTGGCTTCTTTATTCAAGGGTATTTTATGCTCAATCACTTGAGTGTCATAGGTCTTTAAGTCACTCTACTCCCATGCAAAAATATCTAAAAATCATTTCATCGGGCTATTGTATTCATCTCCCTGTTCTGCAGTCAACTATGTGGATAGATTTATGGTTTTGGGGCACTGTTCATCTCCTAAGGGTATTCCTCTTTCTTAGAAGGCTTCAAAGGCACATCATTTTGGTCAAAAATATTCTTAAGTGGTATTAATCCTCTTGGGATTTTATTATTTGGAAGTTGAATAATATCATGGATTCCAATTTTGTTTTTTAACTTAGCATTTTTAACCTTTTCAACATTTTCATTTTCATGATCTATATGGAGGGCTAAAAAATCATCTATAACTTCCAAAAAACTAACCAATTCCTCCTCATCATCAAACACTTTCCAAAATTTTACATTGTTGCACAAGGACAATCTATATTTCACTTGGATTTCATAATTAATCTTTGTTGGCAAAGGTGGATTGAAGGTACTAGCTGAAACATCTAATGAATCAACAAGTTGATTCATGGCTCTAGGAATATATGAAATATTGAATTCTAGAAAAGAATCATTGATATTCCATACCTCATATCTGTATGCCTTAATCCTGACATGTTTGGCTTGAAAAGTGTTCTTGATTTGTTGGATTATCATATCACCATCTCCATATACTTTCAGCCTCTCAATATTCATATTCTTAGCAACGTTCAATCCCAAGACCAAGGCTTTGTATTATCCTATGTTATTTGTTGCCTTGAAATCCAACTTGAAAGACAAATGAATTGTTTCTTTGGAAGGTGAAACAAAAAAAACACCTGCTTCTGCAGACTCTCTTGAACAACCACCATCAAAGAACATACTCCATATAGGAGTGCTTTCTACTTCTGAATATTGGCAAATAGGTTTTCTGAGCTACAAAGATGATGAATGAGAATAATCAATATGAAGTATACAAGATCCCAAACCTATGTCAAATGAGTATATGGGATGATTAGTAGGCTCCTTCTCATCACTGATAATATAGTCTAATTGAGCTTCCCTATACAATATCCTTTATTCCCCTCCGAAAACTCGGACAATTGCATAAGAAAGGTCATTTTTCAAGGTGCCCCCTAGCCTCTTTATCCATTCTCTATATAAGAGAATACCAAATTTGGGTGGAACATCAACTACCACAATGTCCATTACCATTCTCCTCATGGGCAATTGGGATAAATAAATTGCTAGTTCTTTAATCAATCCAAGGCACTTAACCTTTCTAGATTCAAAAGAAAATAAATCATGATAAGATTTGGTAATCTCTAAACCCAACTCATCCATAACTTATTTTGGCATGAGGTTATGAGAAGCTCACGTGTCTAGAAGGAAATTATGTAGAATTTTATCATGGATGTTCAAGGAGACATGGAAAGGTGGAGAGGTTTCCTCACGGTATTCAACCATTGGACTAAGGACAATAGTAGGCTAATCATCTTGGAGGTTTACAACATCAACAATAGTTGGCATGGGTTTAGGATTAAGGGCTTTGAGGATGGTTTGTTTGAAGGTATCATTATTCATTAATTCAATGAGTAGTAAAGGGATTTTAACCTTCTGAATTTTTTATTCAAAGCTAAATGAGAAAGGAACATTGTCAACGTTTCTTACCTCTTGCATAAAATATTTAAGAAGTACTTGATTCTTTGTTTGAGTTTGATCTTTGCTTCGTTTCTGTGTAGGGGTAGAAACTTTCTTGGGAGGATATTGCTCATATTTCTTGCTATTACTTTGTTTAGATCTCATACTATACCTATTCTGATCATCAACTTGAAAAATAGATCCATAATTTTAGTCTTGATTAGCCTGCTAACTAATCAAATATTCTTCATAAGAATATTGTGTCAATAAAGATGCATCACCTTTATCCCCCAAACAATGAATCTCATCATCCTCTTTTGGTTGGTATTCCTCCATTACTATTTTTTGAAAAGGGCTTTTGATATTTTTATCCTCATTAGCATTTCTATTCCTTTGTAAAATATGATGTTGCTCATTATTTCTTCTATAAGGATTTGTATTTCGAGGAATAAAACCTTTAGGATCTTTACCTTTTATAGGCTTCTTATTCTCAATATTCATCTTGGACAATTTTGAAGTCAAAGATTCAATCATCTTAGCCATCTTTTCAATATTAGGATCAACACTTGATTATGAGTCTTCTCCTTTTTGTTTCCTTCTATCTCCTTTACCCTTCAACTTCTCTACAACAAATATGTTAGATTTGACATCAAGTGTTGCATCCTGCATATGAGCCAATGTAGCAGACCTTCTTTCTCTTAACAACAAACAAAATTTAGAATCAAAAGCATTAGCATATGTGATTTCAGCTACGATCTTCCTATACATCTAGTTAAATTTCTTGGTAAAGTCTGACACTGATTGACCACTTTCCCTTCTCAAGTTCCCAAACTCTGGAATGTAGTAAAGAAAATCCTTCTTATCCCCCCATTGTTTTAAGAAAGTATCATCAAAAACTTCAATACTTGTTATGGATCCTAGGGTTAATTATCTAAACCATCTCTTGGACTCTCCATCTAAGCTTTGCACACACACTCTCATCCATACATCCTCCTGTGTGATATTTAAGTTATCAGCATAACTATAAAATAATTCAATATGCTCTTCAGTTGTGACCTCTTTTGTCCCTGGAAATTTTGGCATATACTTTTGATAGTCTCCAATAGGAATTGCATTAAGTGGATTTGGAAATACTAATGGGGTATATCTAGCAACTATGATTGTTTCCATCTTAGTGATATTTTGAGGTGTTGTTGCTATGATAGTGGTAGATGTAGAAGTACTGGGAGTTTGGATCACCAAGGATTGAGATGAGGCTAATATTGAGGATGAAGGTGAGGTAATGACATGAGAAGGTATTTATGGGCTTGCAATGGAAGAAGGAAAGTAAGAAGCTTTGTAAAGTTTAGACAATAACTTGGCAAGGTTTTCTTCTCCTTTTATAGAAAATTCATGTAAGACAAGCTCAATTGGAGGAAGATTTGTATAAATGTAGGTTGAATTTGGTTTAGTTTCATATTGATAATATTATACAGAGGATGAGGAAATGTCTTCTTCAACAAATGGTGAACTATTTTCTTGAGTAAGATCAGAAGATCCTTGAACTTATGAAACTACTTTTTCATTATCAATCTTTGAGCTTATAGCTTCAACAAGTTTTGGTTTTGTTAGTGGATTTTCTGGAAAAGACACAGATGGATTTCTAGAGATACATGAACTTGAATATCCCTTCTGTAATGCCTTTTCTTCTTTGATGATCCTCTCAGGATCAAATACTGGATCAGTTAGTGGCTGTTGAGGATTTTCTTGAGTATGTTCCTTCTTAGGAGCCACAATGTACCAATGGAGTCACCAGATAGAATACTTCAACCAACTAATGATACACAGCCTTTGTCTATCATCAAAAGTTGGGACTATGTCATCTCCTAGGGCAGCTTGCTTCACACTCCTCTCCCTGGCAGTGGCGCCAATTTGTTATCTCTCCAAGAGTCTCTTTAGGTTGTAGATCAAGAGAGCCTGGTAACTTAATCAAAATTCTTAATGATGTATTGAAAAATGGATCAAATATGAATAAATCACACACACACTCCTTTAGTTAGAAAAATTTGAACATACTCGGAAAAAACAAGGCTCTCAAAAGATATTATTCAAAGGGTTTGTAAAACATAGGTTGATGAAGAATGCTAATTATGTCAACAACATCACATATATTTCAAACACATGTGAAAGGTCGAATATAACCGATAGAAGATTTGTGATATTACTTTACTAATGTAGAGATAAGATAGCAATCATCAATCATTAAGTAAACCAGGAAATGAACAAAAAATTCAACTCAGAGGTGCATAATAAGAAAGATGAATAGAGGTCTGAATAATATGAATGAAATTTTTTTATCATTCCAATATATATATATATAAAGTTCATACAATAAGAGAGAGTCTAAAAGTATTCAATATCGAACCCCATACAATGATGCCTCAATGGTCTTAAATAAGTTTTACAAATTTGTCTAAGATCCTCAAAAGATGGATCTAAATGACACCTATAAGATCAAATCTAAACTGATGCAAAAAGATAGGATGAGATCCTATTTCTAAGTGATAGATATCCCATCCGAATTTCAAATATTAGCTCCACCTGAGCTACCTCGTGGTTGTAAAAGTCCATCATTGCATTTATCTAACACCTAGAGTAATGACTCATTCATTGAATGTTGAAAATTAGGTCAACTTTGACCAAAACTCTTCCACGTAGAAGGTTGACAATTTGGTAGTGCACTACATGCAGAAAACATAGTCCACGCTACAAACTCCTGTAGATGCCAGTTTTGCCAAAAAAAATCAAAATTTATTGAAAATTTCTCTTGAAGGGTGAGAGACTGTCTCATCAAAACACATATTACTGCCATTTTCTATCCTTATTAAGACTACTCATACTTCATCTCAATAACCCTATATCCATACATGCGTCTTCAAAGTAACTTTCATACCTTCATAAGACTTCATGATATCTTAATTCATCATAGGTCAGCAACCATTAATCAAAACCTTGAAACAACCTTTGAATCAATCCCCTTTCCTGGGATAACTAGGAGAAGTAGTTTCTTTTAATAATATAGCCAAATTCTTTTTGATAGACATATTCTTGGCCAAATATAATTCTTCAGTTATCTTTTGTTTGTCTTCTCTCGGGATGAGGTTCTATTTGTACAAATTAACCAATTGTTTCCTATGAATCATCTTATTTATGATGTTCCTCTTTAGCTGGTTACACTCCCCTACTAGTTCATCTATTTGACTTGAAAGTTGTCTGCCAATTGTAACATTCTCCTTATGTAGGTTCTGTTTTTTCTCCTGAACTTATTTGAGATGTCTATCTGTATCCTTGAATAACCGAGGCCAATTATCTTTAGGTTATTTCTCTATATTTGGAACTGACTCTGGTGGAGAATCACTCAATTGAACTATGGATTCAAGTGCCTCCTTTTCAAGAGGAGAAACTTTAAATCTTGATAACCTAGCTCTAGGATTTATAGCATCAGTTCTTGGATGAGAACCCTCTGCTAATACAAGATTTCTCCTAGATGACCTTCTGAGAGTTGGTGTATCAATTTTGGCTTGGATACTCTCAGGATTATCTTCAATCTCCATTGGAGGAAGATCCACAGGAGGCTCTATTTGTTATTCAAGAACCACCTCTTTAGCCTTTCCTTTTCTTTTGTTTATTTTATATACTTGGACAGGTAAATATTCTTGAGGAATGTGTTCTTGAGGGGACTGTGGTGTTTCATATGTAGAGGGAAAAGTGGGAGAAGGAGACTGTTATACTTCAAGTGAGGGAGCAGAGGGTCAGAAAGGAGCATAAGACTATGGTATTTCAGATATGGGGTAGAGGGAGTAGTGGGAGGTGTTGTAGTCTTCTTCTTAGGGGTTTTGAGTTCTGAAGGAGGAGGCAAATCAATTTGGTAGTTGATTCGGATTTTATGAGCAGAACGAAATGAATACAGATTATTAACCGGTGATTAACACAAAATAACAGAGATACAGTAAAACTAGTTTTCTATTCAATAACGAAATAAGATGAAACTGTAAAATGGAGCGAAAACAAGCTTGCTGGAATGGTGGCGGCTTATCTCTGAGAAGAGATGTGACGGAAGCGCGCATTCACAAGAAGAAAATTAAAAGGAGGATCTGAAGGCCTTTTTAAAATAAGAAAGAATGCCCAAAACCCTGGACATCCAAAAACCTAACCCTAGGAGATGAACCGCCAAAAGTCACGTGGGCCTCATTTGGGTAAGTTAGTAAGTTAGTACATCAACTTCACGGGGTCGTAACTTTTGCATACGATCTCCTTTTTAGGCGTGTGATAGCTCGTTGGAAAGGTATAGTTGAGGAGATTAATTTTGGGGGATCAATCATACCTTTTGATATCATTGAGGAGCTCCATACTGAAAAACCTTCATTTAGGCCCTCAAAATGGCCTCGGAAATTAAAACTGCTAAAAATAGTAAATTGCCAAAATTGTAAGAAAATTGTTTTGAGCCAGTTGGAAAATGTGGGTGGACACCAATATCCATATGGATCAATACTCCCTCCTTAGGAATCAATGGTATCCATTGCGTTGATGTCCCCCATTAGATGAGGAAATTTCTACTGAAATTGGCGCCGAGTGAGCCACTTGCCTTGGTGCAGGAGCTGCCCTGCTTTGACGACTCGATAAAGATGGATCCTTTGTTGTCAAGGGCCCTTGATATGTGTATTCACAATCTGATCATTGGATGCCTATTGTATGCAATCGAGGTTGAGCTCTATTGGTGTCATCTGTTCTGCTACTTTTGAGGTGTCCAATAATGGTGGGAAATAAGGGCGAAGGAGATCCACATTGAACATTGGGTGCAAGCCAAGGAAAGGAGGAATGTCAAGCTCAAAATAATTATCCTACACAGCCTTGGTGATAGTGTATGGTCCATAGCAGAGTGGGAGAAGCTTCCGATGGGGTCCTGTAAGGCATTCTTTCTGCAAGTGCAACCAAACTTTGTCTCCCACCTGAAACTTATGCGGCACCCGATGTTGATCATGGCGTTGTTTGTACTTGTCATTGGACTTCTGTAGGATATCCTGAACCTGTTGGTGGATGTGATAGATTCTCTCAATGAACTGGGTGGCTTTGTCAGCTTCAGTTGGAGCAGGAGATGAGTCGGTTGAGGTGACCGCAAGGGGAAGTGAAACATCTATGGGACCCAATGGTCGGAATCCCAACCCCACTTGAAAGGGGTTATGGTCGGTTGAGCTATGCAGGGCTCGGTTGTAGCTATGTTGGACATAGGGAAGGTTCTCATCTCATGTGTGAGGGTTCTTTGAATTATACATGCGAAGGATATGAACAATCATTCGATTTACAACCTCAGTTTGGCCATCTGTCTGGGGGTGGAAGGCCATGGATTTGGTGAGCTTGGTGTCTAGCAGTGACCAGAGGTTTGACTAGAATGTGATGAGAAATCGACTATCCCGATATGAGACAATGGTTTGTGGGATTCCAAAATGTACCTAGACTCGTTCAAAGAAGAGCTTGGTAGTGGCCTCTATTGTGATTCTCTTCTTGCAGGCAACCAGAATCGCCATCTTAGAAAAGTGATCAACAACCACAAAAACACAGTCATTTCCCTGCTTGGTGGATGGAAGGCCTAACATGTAGTCCATTGAGATGGATTCCCATGGCCTATCAGGAGTAGGAAGAGGGTTGTACAGGCCTTGTTTCTTAGTGGTTGGTTTGGCAATAGCGCAGGAAGTGCAGGACCTAATATACTTGCTGACTTCTTGGTGAAGTTTCGACCAGTAGAAATGTTTCTATAGCATCGCCATTGTCTTTTCGATGCTGAAGTGTCCTACCACCCGACTGTAGTGGGATTCCCATATCAACTTCGCTCGCTCACTTGATGGAACACAAATATGGACCAGATGACACAACAACCCATCCTGAAGATGGAAATTATTGACAACTGCATTTGCACCCAACATTTGGTAGGTGGTGGCAAAGCCAAGGTTTGTCTCATAGAGTTGGGGCCATCCAGATGTATCATGAACACAAGAGTCTAGCACCATGGTGAGTGTCGTGAATGGTGTTTTGCTGAGGCAATCATCGATGTGATTGGTGCTTCCTATTTTATACTTGATGTTGAGGTGGAATTGTTGCAAGTATGTGGACCACTTTTGATGGCGGTCATTCTGCAATTTTCCCTGTGTCTGCATGAACTGCAATGGCTTATGATCAGTGTGGATGACTATCTCATTCCCAAGAATGTAATGTCCCCATTGGCGGCATGCTTGCACAATGGAGAACATTTCTTTGTCATAAGTAGGGTACTTACGAAAAGTATCTGACAATGTATCACTATGATAGGCTAGGGGGTGGTTGTGCTGAGTGATAACGGTGCCCAGAGCATAGTGTGAAGCATCTGTCTCGATCTCAAAGGGATGTTGCAGGTCTGGTAGTGAAAGTATTGGGGCTAAGCACAAGCACTGCTTCAAATCATCGAACGCTTGTTGTTGGGACCGACCCCATGCAAATTTCACCTTACCACCACCCCTGTTTATTTGGTTGAGGACCCATGCAATATGGGAGAAACCCAACATGAACCTATGGTAGAAATTAGCAAGTCCCAAGAAGCTCCGAAGCTCAGTGAGTGTTGTTGGGGCTGTCCAGTCACAGATGACTTGGATCTTGGTTGGATCCACATGTATGCCATGCTCATCAATGATGTAGCCCAGGTAATGGACCCTATCCATGTCGAAGGATCATTTTTCTAGGTTGGCGTATAGCTTGTTCTTCCACAAGGTGTGCAGAACCTGCTGAATGTGTTGCAAGTTTTCGGCCCAAGTCTTGCTGTAAATTAGAATTTCATCCAAATACACCACTACAAAAGTATTTGGGAATGGTCACAGGATATCGTCCATCATCCTCATGAAAGTGGTTGGAGCATTTTTCAAACCAAAGGGCATGACCAACCATTCAAAAAGTCCTTCCTTTGACTTGAATGCAGTCTTCCATACATCTGTTTGTTCTATCAGGACCTGGTGGTAGCCATAATTTAGATCAATCTTACTGAAGTATTTGGCCCCCATGAGTTGATCAAGGAGGTCATCGATTCAGGGAATTGGGTACCAGTTTCTGACAGTGATTTTATTCAGAGCCCAGTAATCAATACGGAGTCGCCAGGTTCCATCTTTCTTCTGTACCAGCACGATTGGGCTCCCGCAAGGTGATTAGCTGGGGCGGATGTGCCCCTTGTGGAGTAGTTCTTGGATCTATCACTTGATCTCCTCATTTTCTAACAAAGAGCGAAGATAGACTGGCCCATTGGGAATAGGTGCACTAGGGGTTAGATCGATGGGGTGCTTGACCTGGTAGTGTAGAGGTGCCCCTATAGGTGAGGAGAAGATATCTGAGTATTCTTCCACGACCTTAACTACTTGCTTTTTCTATGTGGAGAGGTCGGCCGTAGAGACATTGTATGTGGCTACGATCTTTCTCTTATTCTGAGAGCGAATCACAAAGAAGACAAACTTCCCCGTTTGAGAGATGACCTTCCTGCATTTCTTAGCAAAGATCAAGGAAATAGCACTAGGTGGGACTACCTCGGGTATCCTATACAATTTTCTATTCAAAGTAATAATAACACTACGAGGCCTAGACTCATATACAGCATGATGTTTACATAAATAAGGTTGGCCCAAAAGAACATCACAAACTTCAAGAGGAGAAACATCACACAATACCTCATCTTTGAAGGGCTTGATGTCATATGACAGTCGACACTGTTGGCTGACACAGAGATCGCTTCCTTGGCAGAGCCATCCAATGGTGTAAGGTTGTGGGTGTGGCATTGTTGGCAGGGCCAGCCTCTTGATGACCTCTACTGAGATGAGGTTCTTTTGGCTACCACTATCAACGATGAAGTGCAATGGAGTGCCTTTTACCCACATCTGTGAATGGAAGAGGCACTCTCCTTCTTTTGGCTCGTCTGGTTCACCAGGCTAGAGCTTGGTGGTAGCAATGGTGGAACTGGGTTCCACGTCAATGATCCATCTTCCCCTTTCTAGTTCTAGCTCGGAGTCATAATCTATATCTGATTCAGAGGCTTTCACTTCAGCCACCAGCGACTTCTTTGAGCGGTAGTCAGCAGTGTTATGCCAAGGGCCCTTATGGAAGTCAAACCACTTCTTGGTATCGTTCTTTGTCTTTTTAGTGTCCTTCTTTGCTTGCGGCTTGTACTGGTTTTCCTGATACTGTCCATCTTTTATTTTTCCTTTGTTCGGTGGGTTGGGGCCACCCTTTCCTAGCTTTTTTTGTGAGGGGTTCCCAGGCCCAAATTGTTGCATCTTTTGTTTGAGCTTCTGCTCGATTTTGATGGCATATCAGTAGGCCATGCCCAAGGCTGAGATGTCCAGAAATTCCATTTCGGTCTAGATGTATCTATGAATATCACCATGATACTTGAGCACCATATGTCGCTCTGAATATTTTATACCCAACTTGGTGCACAAGGTATGGAAGATATTTGTGAAATTTGGCACTGCTTGGTCTCTTTCTTGCCGCAGTGTGGTCCATTTGGTATACAGGTCATCATAACTATATTGTTCATTAATAGCATCCCTGAATCATTTCCAGGTGGTCGTGACTGAAAATAATGAGGTTTCCTATGTTTCCTTTTGCTCATAGAAAGTTTCCCACCAATCTTTGACATGGGGAATGACTTTGAGGATCGCAAAAGTAATCTTTTCTCTATTCGAAAAGTTATGGATAGAAAAATACCCTTCTAGTAGATTCAACCACTTGTCTACATTATCTACATCTATCTGACCTTCAAATATAGGAATATCAAAGTTTATTTTTACCTTAAAGGGGGCGGCACCTCCGTTCGAAGAAGATGCGTCGTCTTTTGGTAGTCACTGAAGGATTTGTACGAAACTATCCATCATCTTGTTCCTCTGTTGTGTGAGGGATTCCTCAATCAACAGTTTGAAAGGATCTATTGTCCCATCATCTTTCTTTCCTTCTACCATGGGAGGTCGCTTGGGCATGTGAGAGCTTCTATCCTCAAGATAAAGAAGCTCGAGACCCAACTCTTTGTACTCCGACCTCATTGGGGACATGCATTAAGATGACAAGGAGAAGACCGCTCTAATACCAATGATCCAGATTTTATGAGCAGAATGAAATGAATACAAATTATTAACCAGTTCTTAACAAAAAATAATAGAGATGCAGTAAAACTAGTTTTCTATTCAATAACAAAATAAGGTGAAACTGTAAAATGCAGCGGAAACAAGCTTGCTGGAGTGGTGGCGGCTTATCTCTGAGAAGAGATGTGACGATAGCACGCATTTGAGAGAAGAAAATTACAATGAGGATCTAAAGGCCTTTTTACAATAAGAAAGAATGCCAAAAACCCTAGACATCCAAAAACCTAACCCTAGGAGATGAAGGGCCAAAAGTCATGTGGGCCCCGTTTGTGTAAGTTAGTACATCAACTTCCCAGGGTCATAACTTTTGCATACGATCTCTATTTTAGGTGTGTGATAGCCTGTTGGAAAGGTATCATCGAGGAGATTCATTTTGGGGGATCCATCATGCCTTTTTCTATCTTTGAGGAGCTCTATACCGAAAAACCTTCATTTAGGCCCTCAAAATGGCCCCGTAAGTTAAAACTACTAAAAATAGTAAATTGCCAAAATTGTCAGAAAATTGTTTCGAGCCAGTTCGAAAAGGTGGGTGGCCACCGATATCCATCTGGATCAGTAGTTTGATACAAACAGAAAATTTGGCCAATCCTTCCCTTCCTTCTTTAACTGTTCAATGACTATGAGCTTTATTAAGGAATGGTGAAAAATGGACTTTTGAAGCCTATAAGGTTTTCGTTGTGCAAATGAAATCATCCTTTGCAAGCTCATGAAAATGAAATAAGGCAATTATATTTCCTTCTTACCAATGAAATGGAGAAGATTCTTGAAATGGTATTGAAAAACCCAGTTCTATCTTCCTTCATGGGTAAAGAATCTATGAATTTTGAAGAGCAGCTTGTCATGTTCCTCTATCAGGCACTTCCTTGGCACACCCTTCACCAAATAAGATTCCCTATGCTCAGGCCTGATCATATCTTGACACTAGTCCTCCTTTTTTAGTTTTCTTTCCTTGAACCATAATTCCCCTATCCTAGGGATTTAAGTCACCTCTGCAATCAAATCCACTGTCAAATGGATTTTCAGGGGTCCAACCTATGTCTTTCCATTTTTTTAATTATGCACAAAATCCCTTGAAACCTCCACGTGATGTCCTTCGAGTTTATCACAGAACCTCCAGCATCTCATGTGTTTGAAGTAGTCCACGTGATTGGGATTTTGTTCAATCAAATTGGTCTAAGTGGGCTCAAATCTAATCATAGATCCTGACCTCTTCCTCATTATGGGGTATTTCCTTGGAGCCATCTTATGTATGAGAACCTGTTGTAAACAATTCTACAAAGAGAGAATTAGAATAAAACTCTAAGGATAAAAGGTTTTGCTTGTTTCTTACAAACCTTAGTAACTTTCCTTTTGATGGAGAGATGCAGTTGTGGAAGAGGACCTTAATTCTTTCATAATGACATGAGAAATTTAAAAAAACCTTCTTGATATAGCTTTACCTCGAAGGATTTCAAATTTCAAAATAGAGTTTTCCCCCCGAGTTGGTAGCGCACCATGTGTAAAATTTTTGAGTTGCGCTAGCAACGGTCATTGAGTTGGTAGCTATTTAAGTACAAAATGACCTAGGTGTGTTACGAACTCATCATCATGAAAAGTAACGATAGACAAAAGGTCAAATCATGACTTGAAATCAAAATGATGTATTATTATGGACTAAAACTAAGTCTTATGATCCATGACTCACTTTTAGGAAACAAATGACTTGTCTTTTGACCATATAAACCTAGGACAATGACGTTGATGACCACTTAGTCATATGTCAACCTCATTTGACATGACTCAGACTTGATGACTAGACGCAATGAAGGACACACTTTATTAAATGACTCAAGAGACTAAAAACTCAATTAATCACCTAAGACATAAATAAAAATGAGTTTTTATTGGGAGATAAAATCATCCATTGTATCACAAATGTTTGTAGGTCTATGTAATCAGGTATGGATGACCCAATGGTAGTCCAAGAATGACGACACAATATATTAGGTAAAAAAAGTGGGGGACCTTATAAATCAGGTCAAGGACGAGGATAGATGATCAATCGTTGGAAAATTGGACGTTCATACTGATAGGATATTTCCGATCCTTTTCTAGAAATTATTCTATAAATATGTCGGGGTAATTCAACCATCATGTATATGACAAAAGACTTAAATAAATAAATAAAATCAATCCTATGGCCAACTATGAAAACATTACATAGAGCACACACCTAGAAAAATATGATATATCAAGCAGGAAAATCAGTAGATCTAAGTGTATTATGAATATGGGATTTCAAGCCATCAACAAAGATACGAGAAGTAGTTACAATAACCATCACACAACATCCCCAAAAGGTGCAAGTAAGGGCCCACGGAAAAATACCATCCCTGTTTTGTTGAAGATAATATTCAATGTATGCCTCAGGTACCACAAGTATTCCCCCTTGCATTAACCTATGTAGGTACCCAGGACAAGCCAATAAGGTTACCACTTCACAAAAATGTGGTTGAGTAAAACAATCATCAGTCAAGACTATCATGTGGATGGGGAATATGAGGTCAAGTCCTGACACCTAAAATTTCGAGAACACTGGAGTTACTCTGAGGATGTCCACGTCTTCAAACCCCAATACACGAAGTAGTCCCACCAAGCAAATTTAGAGGGGAGATCTCAAATACTTACCTATCTTGACCTAGTGCTTAAATTGTGTGTGACGCGAGCTTTTTTGGAACTGATTTTGTTACTGATGGACTTTCACTCGTTAATTATAGTCCTAGTTTTATTTTGTGGCCTTCGAGAATTGACTCTCCAAACCTATTCCAAGGCCCTATATCCTAAGCTATTGTTGGTTTTATTTCAAACAAAAATGTTCTAATTTCTTTTGATTGCGCTTGATTTTAAATGGTTTTTGTTTACTCAAAAGGAACAAAATTAAACTTGATGGTGTTTTGGCTCAACACCAATCGCAAAAGAAAATTATATGAAAAAATGTAATATTTTCTTTCGATGAAGAACTACTTTAGGGAAAGGAAGATATCTTTTACATGCACCAATGCGAATAAAATTCCTTAATGAAATGAAAACTTTTTCCTTGAAATATTTTCTACAATGCAAGTTTCAATTCCACTAATGAACCAAAGACTCTTAGCCAAATTCTTCTCAAAATGAAATGAAAAATTCTTTAAAATAATTTTTGTTTTGTTTTTTTTTGGAAAGATAATGCCAATCAAAAGAAAAATTTTGCATCACACAAATAAAAAACAATATGGGCAGCAATAGATCGTAAATATTGTAAACAACCTGAAATGATGTATTGCAAATGAGGTGAAAATTCCAAGAAGACATAGAAATGATATGGCAAATCAAGAGAGTTTTCTTTATTTAAACAATGAAAACAAATCTTGAAGGAAAACCCAAAAGATATTTAAAAGAAAATACACTCTCTTACAGGGGTACCACTAGCACTAAATGTTCTATGGAATGAGGTTAATGAACCCAAAACATACCCACAAAAATAAGAAGTTCTTTGAATCAATCAAATAAGTGGTGGAAAAAGGACAAAATTTTCAAATAACCTTAGAAGGATTTGAGGCAATGACTACTAGAACATATCTGTGAAGGATTTTTAAAGCTGTAATAACAAATAGAAGAAAGATATGGGATAGATTTGAAGGATTCCCCTTCAGGGGAAATCCTTTTAGTTCATGGTTGTGCCTTATCGGATAAGATAGAGTAACCAGTTGCACGTTGTACAGGGAGTGACCTGTGACCACAAGCATTGGTTGCACTGCTCAGTGTGGTTTTTGAGTGGTAGCATGCTAGAATGGAGAAAAACACAACCAACAATGATGAGGTCACTTTGTATTCATAGGAAATTTGCGACTGTGATTTACAGGTGAAGTCAATAGATCTAAGGAAGATCTATCAAATCTAGGACTAAAAAAATTTCAAACGGACTCGAAAAAGACATACTATAAGAATAAAAACGAAAATGGGGCCTAAACATGCAAGGATCTTGAAAAACTAATTTTAAATAAAGTAAGGAGGACACTAGATAAACAATAATGACTTCCCCAATGGAGTTTCCAATATTTTGTAGGATAATTGTACCCTATAGGAGTTATCTCCCTTGGGCTCTTCCTAGAACTAAGATAGAATATAGATACAAACGATAGACTTTCATAGATATCAATCACACATTCATGAATCTATGAGGTAATGGAATAACCAACTTACTTGGTAATTCGATGGTTTTCCCTGCATTCTCCTTGGGTTTTCACTCTATTGAATATGTCCTTCACTTTCACGAACGTGAACCTGCACACAGAAAATCACAAATGAATACCTTTCACAAGATCAAATATAACATGTATGAATTGATAATATATCTAATAATATAACATGGAATAATGAGAATATCAACTCTCTATAAGAATCATAATAACAATATACAATTCAGTAGAGGGGAAAGTCGTGTGCATATTCTATTGATAAAATAAAATTCTTATACCTTACAATCAAATGAATTGATGAAGCTTTTCTCAATCTCCTTTACTAAGCTCTATGATCACTCCAATAGTATAATTTTACTCTTTCTTTTCCTCGTTCATTTTCCCATGAGAGACCCCCAATATATAGGATGATAGAGGTAGGATGGCGGATAATTATTAGACACTCAAAATAAAAATACTCTCAAGGTCATATTATGAAAAATATGATCCTTGATCATATATATTTTTAACCAATCCTAATTGGGGAGTAATAGACCTGGTTGTGCCCTCCATCCTTGTATCTCACAACTAGTCACAGGTTGCAAGAGAGAAACTCGTGACCATCAATTTCAGGTCACTATTTTTGAAGAGACAACCTACCACCGGGTAAAAGCGTGTTGTAAACTCAAGGGAAAAGTGATATAACCCAGTGTCTCAGCCTACTAACCTCTAGATGATGTCCATCATATGATTAGGTGGAAAATAGTCGTATAACACAAAATAACATTTTCCTCTACTATTTGTTGATCAAGTCCTTAATACATTAGCAATAAACAAGTACTTATGTTTCTTTAATGGGTTCAATGGATACAAACAAATCCAAATTTCCCTTAAGAATAAAAATAGTACCACTTTTACCTATCCATGGAGAATCTGTTCTTACTAAGTACTACCCTTTGGTCTTTGTAATGCACCTACTACATTTCAACTAGATGCTCTCAGTATCTTTTTGGATTTGATTCATGATTATGTAGAAGTATACATGGATCATTTTAAAATTTATGATAACATGTTTGATGAATATTTTATTAATTTGGATAAAATTCTTAATCAATGTAAATAAAATAACATGTCTCTCAGTCATGAGAAATTGCATATCTTACTGACTGAAAGGATAGTTCTTTGACACCATATTTCTCCTATTGGAATCATGGTGGAACTAGTGAAAATTTAGGTGATATTCAATATTTCTATTCAAAAATACAAAAATATGTTCACAAGTTTTTAGTACATGTTGGTTACTATCATCACTTTATTGATAAATTTACCAAAATTGCATCTCCTATGTTTTCTTCTGTCTCTAAAGATGCACATTTTTCTTGGACTAGCTAGTGTCAATCTTATTTTCAAGCTGTTATTCCCTAAAGTTGCACTTGAATGTGAGAGGGAAATCTAGGGAATCATCGGTTTATTGCAAAGTGCTTATGATGTTTTTATAATTTGGTTTTTTTGAATAAGGTGGTTGAAAACTAGCTCAAGGTTATAACATAACATGAAAATCAAGATCAGAACATAGCATATCCCATTGATTGAGTAAAAGGTAGGCACATAGATGGATTAAACCAATAAGAAAAAGAGAATATGAAGCCTTCAATTTGTCAACTTCACATAAATTCTTATCTCAAAATATCAAAAGAAACAAGAACATCAACTTGAAATCAAAACTTGAAATTAATTCCCACAACAAATTCTTTACTGTATTAATTAACAATCAAGAAACAAATGCATTACAGTGTGAATAATGAATTCAAGCATGAAGAAAGAAAAATAGATTAGAAAAGAGTGTCTAACCATGCATATTCCTTTGCTATTAAGTGTCAAATAGAACATAAATTCCTTTACAAGGAGTTTCACAAAAAAGTCCTCTGGATCTCCAATTTTTCGACCGTTAACTTCTCCCTCTACTGAGTTTATATAGAAACAATACATAATAATAAAGATCCAAAAGATATGGATCTGAAAACCTACTCATATATATTTAGTTTATTGTTTCAAATAATGAAGGAGAATATCCAATCTGATCTCCAATTCGAATTGATGAGGTGGCTTGTCAACTGTTGTCCATGAGATGTTTTAGGAAAATAAATCTAACAAATTCCTGAAAAATAGGGTCCAATAATCTCTTCGTATCTCTCAAACGTTGATAGCTGTGTAAAAACCAAGAGATTTTTTCTTGAAGGGAATCTTTCCCAAAAAAAACCTCTTTTGGTTTCAAAAAATTCATCACCAGCTGTTTTGAAACCTCTCCCAAAATTACTGACTAAAACAGGAAATTATTTATTATGAAATCGTAGAAAAATAGGCCTCAAAAATCAATTTGAATATCTTAAAATGTGATTGTTGTGTAAAAATCCATAGATTTTTTTGTGAAGGGGAATGTTTCCAACAAAAACCTCTTTTGGTTTCAACAAATTCCTCTCCAACTATTCCGCAACCTCTCTTGAATAAAAAGACTAAAACAGGTAAAAAAACAAACAAAGTATTTCCTGTAGCTTTATCAGAAAATTAGGCGTCAAAGATATATCTGAATCTCTTAAAATGTGATATATGTGTAAAAAACAAGAGAGGTTTTTGTGAAGGGGCATGTTATCAACAAAAACCTCTTTTGGTTTTAACAAATTCATCTCCATAGTTTCATAAACGTCTTTAGAATATAAGGACTAAAACAAGAAAAACAGAGGATTTCCTGTATTTGATTTTTGTTTTTTCTTCTTTCTGTTGTGTTCATCTTTTCTTGCTTCTTAGCACTCCATAGCTCTACATGATCCTTGTCTTTATTAAACTGTTCCACTATCTTCTGGAGCTCTCTAATCTTTTCTTTATCAGTTCTGACTTTAACCCTGAACTCGGGGAACTCTTCAGCAAGTGCAGGCTCATTCAAATCGATGGCAACCTGAGGTTATTTCATCTTAATTTGCTACTTAGAAACCAATTATGAGTTGTGCTCTTCATCTGAGATGGCTGAGTCCATGGCTTCAAGCATGTCTAATATATGGTCTGAATCTACAAGATTACTTTCTTTAGTTTCAGGAACCCTACTTATACCTTTGGCAGATGCTTTAGCTCTTGACAATTTGGTAGCAGCTCTTGTTACAGGTCCTATAGAGAATGGAACAATTTGCTTACCTTCTTTTTCTAGTTCTTTATGTACTGGGGACTTTCCTGTCTTTCATTTGATATCTGCTTTAGCATCTTCAGAATGGTCTTTTATCACTATGACATCTTCTCTTTTGATTGAGGAATCGAACATGGATTTGGAACTTAGCCTGTACTTTTTGGTGACTCTTGTAGAGTTCCTCCTAGGTTCTTGAGGCACATGCACACATTTTTTTTGTTTCCTTTTAACTGTAGCATTCTTCTTACTGGTTGTTGGTTCTTTATGCTTGGCTGAGAGTGTAACATTATAATCTTCATCAGAGTCTTGTTTTGTTTTTAAATATGCCACAGGAAGAATTTTGTTTTATGTTTCCCATTTGGCTCTCTTACCTCTGTTGGTCCTCATTACCCTAATGGTAGACAATTATTTTTTAACAGGGGTTTCATCAACTATAATGCTTGGCTCATGTGTAACATCCATTTTCCTTTTGTCTTTCTTTTGTTTGCTGGACTGTGGGTCAGGATTTAGGGATTGCATGAGCCAGCTCCAGGATTTTTGTATTTCTCTCAGAGAAGACACTACTAGAGTCTTAATTAAGACCTAATGAAACAGGCTACTCTTTGCATTGGAGGAGTGTGACTGCACACTTTTTGACATTTTTGCCAGGATTTTGAGGAGAAAATAAGGAAAATTTAAAGGATAATCACCATTTAGATGCATTAATAACCTAATGTGATAGATACAAATCAATGGGAATATACCTTCGCGGGTGATATACATGTGGATAACGATCATAGAAGTGTGACATTCCTATATGATCCAACTGCAAGGGATTCCTTTTCTCCAATCCAGGTTTTTTTTGTCTGGGAGAAAAAACTGATTGACGAATTATGTAACTACATGCTCTTTCTTCCACCATCCTTCTCCTCCGACCACCAACTTGCAAGCCTTGGAAATTGTTTGTTCTGTCACCAGCATTAGCAATTTCCCGATCTCCACTTCGTAACCATCGAAGTTCTCTGCAAACGCCAAAGAGACCTGTTCGTCATGACCTTGGAAGGTAGTGAGGAATTCAAACCAACCATCATCTCTAAATCTCTGCGCCATTTGTGGATATTCCTCAAGAAGCTCGACGCCCTCAAGTTACAATCTGACCACTTTACCGCTTCTCTTAGGCGCCATGAAACACGATGCTACAACAGGCACTGATCAGATTCTGAATTTACAAACTTCAACTGTTAACATATAACAGTTCTTCTAAGAAAAATACTTGTGCTTATAATTCAGCACAATCAGAATGACAAGTGGCAGGTTTAGATAATGATCTTTGGGAATTGAACAATTTGAAATGAGTCCTTTGCATATACAGAGCAATTCGATCATGTAACGTTTTGAATCATAAAATGATTCAAGAGCCATCGTGGGACACATGCAAACTCTTAGTCGACGATCTGTAATCATAACGAAATCTGGGTGGTGGGTGCATATTAAGGCATGATTATATTTGTGCTACAGGAATAATGTTATTCCAGTAGTGCTATTAATGACTTAGCATAATTTGAATTTGTAAAGTTCAAATAGGCATATGAAGTGACACATCATTCAAAACCATGTCTTAAAACTCCAAACTTAAAGAAATTATCCAAAGAACTAAAATGCAAACCATAACAAGATGAAAACAATGATTAAAATCAAATGAAAGCAGATAATGAAGTGCAGGTAGGAAGGGTTTAGGCTTAGGGTTTCTCACTAAATCAAAAGAAAAATTAGAGACTAACACAAGCCTTGAAAGAAAAAACATATTTGGAACTAATATTAAGAAGATAAAATTGGTCCTCTCCATTTCATACTTCCACGTATTCTTATAGTACAACTATTAAGGTAGTCCTTCGGTAGAAAGAAGAATGAAATCCCTATGCAATTTACTTTAACAGTAAAAATAGTGCATCTGTGGAGTTGAATTATTTTTTTTAACATTTGTTTCATGACACTTGTTATCACTAAAATTTCGTCCGCACAGGGCGACAAGAACTCTTCATCATCAGCACAGAAAAACAGTCGTTCATGGCACAAGGATTAATTCCACAGCACAG
>ML811138.1:74205-97119 GCA_009831015.1 Picea engelmannii | reverse complement strand
CTGGTCCACTCAACTCCATACTATCCTCAGGGAAACGGACTGGCAGAGTCCTCCAATAAGAGCCTGATCAAGCTTATCAAAAAGCTACTGGAGGACAATCAGAAGGCCTGGGATTCAAAGCTCAAATTTTCTCTCTGGGCCGATTGGGTGACAACTAAGAAGTCCCTGGGTCTCTCACCTTTCCAGCTGGTTTATGGGATACAAGTCATTTTCCCCACTTAGCTTTCCTTACCTGTAGCAAATTTTCTCCAAATCCTCGAAGGAGAGCCTAATCATGTACTCAGAAGGATTTATCAGATGGTGGAAGTGCAACAGATCAGAGAACAGGTCTTGGACAGAGCCTACCATCATCAGCAAAAGATCAAGCAGGCTTTTGACAGGAAGAACAAGAAGAAGGAATTTGAGCAGGGTGATCTAGTGCTCAAATGGGATGCACCCAGGCAGGAAAGGGGAAAACACAACAAATTTGATTCCCTCTGGTTCGGGCCTTTCAAGATCCTTGAAGCATTTTCAAATAACACTTACAGGTTGCAGGATCTAGAAGGCAATGAAGTTTTTAACAGCCCAGTCAATGGGCATTTCTTGAAAAAATGTTTTCTGTGAGCCGCAGTCGGCTCTTTTTGTTTTGTTTTGTTTTTTGTACATATTGTTTCTATGTTCTATTTCTCGGACTAATAAATGACTCCATAGCCCAACAGCAAAGGCACTAAGTCTGCAAAAGAGTTCTTAGAGCATCACAGGGATGATTCTATCCCCCATGGAGCCAAATGTTAGTGATATTTCTTGTATAGGGGAGTAGAATGCAAAAGAAGGGGTAAAAACACACTTGTCCAAAGTTTCAGGCGACAATGCGCCCGTGGTAAGCAGCAAGAAAGTCCGGGCGGTCCAGATTTACGTGCCCAGATCGACGGCACATATTGGATTCCGGACCCCCTTGCTTTCCAACCTTTAAGCAGGGGGGGAGGGGTCCGAAATCGGGGGCGCACCTCTCCAATGGTCCAGATGAGCGCGCCCAGATCAACGGTGGTGAGGACCATTCCAGACCCCCCCCACCTTTCTACCTTTAAGCGGAGGGGGGGGGGGGTCCGGAATCGTGGATGCAGCTTTCCGATGGCTATGATCGAGGAGCCTGGATCAATGGCTCAGGCACAGCCCTGAATTTCTCAGTTGTCCTGTCTTTAACCCCGTATGGGCCCCTCTCCCGTCGTGACACCTTCCTTTCCACCTCTCCCTTGCTGTCGAGTGTCATCCATCCGCCTCCCCATCTTCGCCCAGGTGGCCCATCCTCCATCTCACTATCCACCCACCACCTGCCGCGTGTCCCGCACCATTTCCACGTCAGCCTCTCGCCAAAGAGCGAGTCCACTATCCCTTATCTTCCTCCTTTTCCGCCTGTTTTATTCCACCATGTGCCCTCCTCTGTCACTCTTCCCGTGCCATGCCATTCCCTTCACAACCTTGTAATCTGATACCATCACTCCTATCATTCGCCCCCATTCTCCATGTTGGCCTTCCATGCCTGCCCCTCAAGATATTCAGTTATTCCAGGTGGCAACGTGAGGGGTATTCCATATCCCGAAGTGCTGAGTTGGCCGGGCCATTCTTGATCCCAAGAAGTAGTTATTGAAGCGGTTGGTGGTGGTTAGACATCGTCTCCGCCATAATGGGAAAGTCCTGCATTGGATTAAAGGCACGTCGATTCGCCGAATAAACTGTCAGAAGATCGATCGTGTATGCCATAAGTTGCACGACCATTCAGAGATTACAGCCCCGTATTGTCAGAAGCCATGCAGACACAAAGACTTCAATGCAATTTCTTGGTTCCGCTGTTGTTGTTGTTTTGAGTATATGTAGGCACTTTTTCCATTTTTGTATCTATCGATGGTAGAGCTAAGCTCCCGACTGTAAAGTTTCAGTGAACATTCTGGTTTTCTGGTTATGCCTCTGTGTTTGAGATTTCTTGGTTTATAACAAACAGTTTTCTTTTCCCATCTATGTTTCATCTTATGCTGGGGAGTCCATAATTGAAAGATTCGCGTGGATTTAACAATCTTGTTATGATAAAGGATTTGTTGTGACATTGTTGTGCCCTCTGGTGTTATGTGTTTGAATATAAGAAGATCTTGTGTTTGAATGCTTTCTTCTTCAGTCGGTTGTGAACCTGATGTTTATGACAGACCCTTGCACTCTTTTCATGAAGTCTTCCCCCTACTCACCCTTTATTGCAACTCACTGTTTGAAGTTTATCAAGACCTCATTCGTTCATGCATGCTTGGTCTAGTTTCTGAGTTGACACGATACTGTTCYGAGTTTCCTCCATTTGATCACCCCTTTCAAATAAATCRTGACATTAAACTGATGGGCGTCGGGCTCTGCTCCTGCTAGCAGTACAGGAGTGACTTTCGTCGCCAACARTGTGTTTTTCMTATGAATGCACTGATATCCCTCTTGATCCATGACTTCAGCAAAGTTTCMTTCTTCTTGCAATTTCCCTCATGACAATGATACAAATAATATATACAAGTGAATACCTGAGGATGCYGATATGATTTCTCTAATGGCTCTTGGCTGATCTCTATCCTTTGAGATATTTATGAAGAAGATAGTCACAGTGTCACCTTTTGTCATATTTTTTATTTTGAAGTTGTCCCTTCAATGTAAGGGATTGAGTAGGTGATTGGCTTCCTTGTCCCGACGTCATCTTCCTTCCATTCATTGATAGATATCTCTGGTAAACCCTTTTGTATTTCCCACAATAAGTCTTCCTCTGAAGTCTTGTCTTCCAAGAACTTGAAGTTTCTTGATCCATCAAGGTTATCTTTCATCATAGTTTTTGTTCATCATAAATTTAGATTCTTCACAACCTTTCTCAACTGGGCTAGAAAACCTAACGGCTAGTTTAAGCTAGAACTTTTAGGTTTTATTGGACTTATGAATGCCAACAATAAGCCTTTGAAATATAGGAGAAAGCTCGTGAGTTGAAGAGCTCTCTTGGCCCTTGACCAAGTTTTGGGAGTTTCTTGGTCATGTTGACCTATTTTGAGACTTAGATAGCCCGACGAAGGAGGAGTGCAAGACAAAGCAGAGATCACGGGATATCGGCCCCCTTTTGGGCCCCTTTTTGGGTTTTTGGGAATCTGTAACAGGAATGGTATGTTAGCCCATGGGTTTACCCATGTTTAGGCCTATTTTGTATGTATAAATAGAAGGATAGGCAATGTAAGAAGAGGGAGAATAGTGCATCTATGTGATGTGAATGTATGCTAAGTGCGAGTAGAGTCTATAAGTGCTTTGTGCATGACTGTAAGAGACTTGCAGAGCTAAGTGAAGATCCTTGTAGTAGATTATGGAGAGATTAGTGATGTAGCACAAGGAAGAAGGATTTAGCGAGATGCACAGATCTTTTTTCCTATGCGGAGTAAGGGTTTTGATGACTTTGTGCTTGTAACCAATTGACTGAAGACAATAAATAAGAAGAGTTGGTGGATGTAGCCCCATGGTGGGGTTGAACCACACAAACACTATGTTATGTGCTTTGTTCGTTTGTCTTGATGTGTTCATATGTTATATGCTAAGTGCTTTGATAAGTTTAGATAGATATATTTATGCTTTGTGCTTATTATATGTGAGAATGTTAGATCTGATCTAGATAGTCATTCTTAGTGCTTGATGTGCTCATTCTAATCCATTTGTATATTCTAAGTGCTTGAATACTATAGATTAATGTGAATGCTACGAAGCTCTATTGTATCAACGAAGTGAAATAGAGATTACATATTAAGGAAATGATGGTGATAAGAGTTGTATTAAGTTGTATAATCACAGATCTGTGTCCCAGCTAAGGTTGTAGACAGATGAGTCTTGCAACCACCCCTACCTCTACTTTGGGTGAGACTTCATCTACTTCGCAAGTGTTGCCGAAAGGGTCGGTAGTTAGGGCTTTGTTGGTGCACTGTTGTAGCATTGAACCCTGGGTCTGCCCTTGTTCCAACAAATGGTTCTATTGTTGGGACCTGAAACTGTGATTGCTAGAAACCGAGGAAGAAAAATCTTTGTACAAAAGAGTTGTGCCCTGGTGCGTAGTATTCTACTTGATTTATAAAGATCTATGCTAAAGAAAGAAGGTCAGATCTAAAAGAAAGAAGGTCGAATCTGAAAGAAAGAAGCTTGATCTAAAGAAAAGAAGATCAAATCTAAAGGAAATAAGCAAGATTTGAACACTTGGTGCTCTAAGAAAGGTAAAAGTAAGAATTTCTGATTAAAAGAGGTAAGATTTGCAAGCTTTGTTCTCTGATAAAGGTGAAAATAGTGAAAAGTTTTAGATATAGAAGCTTTGTTCTCTATAGAAGTAAGATAAGTAGAATTTTTTATTTCTAGAGTATGGATCTAGGTATGATTGATAGGATCTGTCCTAGCTTGAAAACTAGGGTATTAATAGATAAAAGAAGGTTTGATATGAGTAGATCTGATAAGACTAGTGAAAGATATGTTATACCAATGCATAGAAAGAATGTTTGGACTAACAAATGGATGCAGGATCCTAGAAAGAATTTATTGCAGGTTAGCTCCTATGATACTAGTGCGTAGTACATAAGAGGTCGGGGATCATTTAAAAGAAGGAGAGGATTAACCCTCTGTTACAGTTGCAGAAGACTAGGACATCTTGCTAAGGAATGCCCTGGTGGAAGACCTAGTTGTCTTTGTTGCAAAGCTATAGACTATGAAGTGTTGGATTGCTCCAGCATGATTGCTAAGCTTGAAAGTATGAACATAAGAAAAGAAAACCCTAAGACAGATCCATAAACTAAGGCTATAGTAGATGCCAAAACCCTAGGAAGAATCAGAGAAGGTATTACTACAGATGAAAGAAACCTTGGATGACCACCGACATGTTAGATTATCAGAGATCTTTAAATACAAGGAATGTCTTGAATAAAGAATAGGGGACTTCGACATTGACTTTGTTTTGGATGAGGAAAAACAAGTGAATATCATGATAGAAAGAACTTGGGAAGATATAGGAAGGCCTGCTATGATCCCTTCACTGGGAGGAATAGGGATATTCAGAGGAAAATTAGTAAACTTGTGTGGGAGGCTCTCTCAGATACCTATGACTATCAATGGAACTTCGACAGAAGAAGATTTTGATCTTATTCAATTTATTGAGAATCGCGCCCCGTTTACCATGTTAATAGGAAAACCTTGGATTAATAGAGATCAAGCCAGAGGAAAAGAAGAAGAAGAAGTTTTGGAACAGAAGAAGCAAGAGTTAAAATATTTTATGACCAGAAGGATTGCACACTTGATTGAAGAATAGGAGAATAGATCAAAGATACTTAATGATAGTAACCCTGATGTCGAAGTTAAGAGAACACTAGAGAATCTATATAATATTGAATTACCTATCCCAAACAAAGAAGAAGTATTATTCAGGAACCCTAGGGAAAAATATCAACAGCGTGAGGTGACCAAGACCACAGAAGACAAGAATCAAAATGGAAAAAGAACTACCGAGACGAAGATCACTGGAAAAAAGGCTCAATAGTTAAGAAAGAAGAAGGCTAAGACTGAAAGGTTTAGGAGGTTCTAGAGGAGACCTCGCAGAAAGAAAAATTGTAGAATTGGAGCTTCATTGGGATATCAGAACAGTGACACATGGCACTTCGCCAGGACGAAGCAATATAGTCATTGGGGCCGATATATCTATTCGACTCCCACTTAGAACAAGTAGAAAATAAATAAAGTTTCATCATTAGACCATTGGGCCAGGCCATAATGGATCGAACAAGATTTAATGGAGGCTCATACCCATTGTAAGCAAACCGTTGTCGAGTTACCTATTTATCCCGTCGCACCATGCATCAAGAACACTTTTTCTAATTGAGAATTCGAGCCCACAGACTAAGCCAAGTTTATACAGTGTTAATTGTGCTCTCAATCTCTATATCATTACCGTGTCTAAGTTTCTCCCCGAACCCGTGAATTTTTCATCCCGAGTGCATATGTCAGAAGCATTGAGCGCTGCAGAGAAAGTTGCTGAGGAAGTTTTGATCGAATTGATAATTGAGAAATCCATGTCGATGTTTGAATATATCTAGGCTTCATCCAAAATAATAGTGCAAGCATCCCCATCCACTTCTCACGGAGCTGGACCATCCCATGAAAGGAGAACTAAGCACAAGGATGACTTAGTGAATGCTAAGTTGATTCTGAGCATTCTACCTGCCTATATACCACCTCTGAGTGATGCGATAAACTGAGACTATATGCCCAGAGACTTTGAATATGAATTGGTCACTGCGTACCTCCTGAAGGGGATATGCACAGTGTGTGCAGACCAAGATAATATTGCAGCGTTGAAGTTTAGCGAATTCAACCTCGGTGACAGGAAGGTGTACAGCATGCTCGCCCCCACAAGTATCTGACCAGAACTAAGGGAAAGACCTCGAAGATCATACCCCAATCATGGACCCATAACCTCGCACAGTCCACCCTCCTCAACGTTATGAATATCCCGCACTTCGGAAGGCACCAAGAAGTGAACTCATGTGTCAAGTTACTGTTGTCCTGCTACCATGGAGGATATTTATGGTTGAATTGCCATATCATAGTGGATCCGACATTGATTAATCGAATCACAGGGTTGAGCATGCAAGGCCCTGACCCACAGGATTTGTACCCTGGAAAAACCATGGATCGTTCTCTTGGGCAGAAGATTAAAGTCACCTACGGGGATGTCGAGAAGGGAACGAGAGGCTACAAGATAGCCTCTATCTAGAGAGACACAATGTGCCTAGCCTATCAATTGATCACAGGGAAGTTAGTTCGCAAGAACCGACCCACCTAAGTTATTGGATTTGTAGTCGACCTCGCAGGGAAGTGCGTAGAGGGCCTACAAATGAATTGGGTGAAGTACCATGTAAACTAGTTGGAATTGAACTGCAGGGAAGCACAAGATCAAGGATATGATTTCCACTTCAGCTGGCTTCTCATATTAATCACTTTCATTGCATGGGATATGCCCGAAGGTGCAACCTTCCTGAACATCGAACCATTGGAACCTCTGGCTATGAAGTTCAATACACTATGGTACTCGAAAAACATGAACAAGAAGTGGAAATCAAATGTCATATTCCATACTTATTAGAACCAACTGAAGGTAGCCATCTATTTTGTGCCTCATATAACCCCAAACACTCTCCACAGGTTCAAGCCCTTGATGAAATTCAAAACGGACCACCTTTTCATCTATCTCACAGCACGCGTTGATGAGCATAAACAACAACTGCAGTCGTACTACAAGTTGACAGAGAATGACTTGGAACAGATTACCAAGGAATGGTCAACAAACCTCCTTGTTCTAGAGGACCCTGCAGAGATGTCTGATGTTGACAGTCCATAAACTGCAATAGATATACCTGGACCTAGAAATATAAAGAAGGTCGAAGAGGTCCATGATTTAGACAATGCATTCGTGAAGACCGTTTCCATATCAACAAAGCATGGAGGAGATCATAGAGAGATAGATGGTGCAAAAGTTGAACCAGAGAAAGTTGAGGTTACACCGCCTAGAGACGAGGAGGAACCCTCAAAGAAAATGAAGGTTTCCCCTCTAAAACCTTCTTTAAGGAATAAAATGAAAGCAAATAGGACCAAATTTGAGACCACCCTCACCTTAGCTGACTTTGACTTCATCATCGCAACATTGAACGACGCTTCGATGGAGATAGCAGAGAAGAAAGAAGCTAAGCATGAGGAGGTGCTCAGTTGAATTAAGGACAATCTCTAAGGGGTGAAATAGACATTATAGTCCATCTGCACAGTTTCCACTGTGCCTCTATCAATAGGAACATTAGAACTAGGTGATTAGCCCGCTCAACTACATCGCATTGTTGATCTAGTAGAATCTCACCTTCGATGAGGTCAGGAAGAGACAACACAAGCCACCCAGGCTTTAGCACAAGTACATAAAGAACTTGAGGAACAATGCAGTGCTGTAGAACGAGAAAATATTACTCTGCAAGCGTAGTGGGATGAAGAAAAAGCACAGTTACAGTAAAGAAAGGAACAATTGCTCGCCAAGGAACTCGAAATTAAGGAAATGGTTCACAAAGAACTTTTCTCTATGAAATTCATCGAAGTAAATTTCGAAGAGAGAGTTCCACAGCAGGTGGTGCAACATGAATAAGTAATCCAGCAACTCCAACAGTGCATAGCAAAGTTGGAGCTCCACACTATGCCCTAAACTCCTCAAGATGTAAGAGACCAACGAGAAGAAACTGCCTTCAGTGCAGTTGACATATTAAAAGCTCTTTCCTTGGAGTGTAAGTAGCTAAGTAACCGAAGCGCCTAGACATACGAGAACCTCGCTGAGAACCCGAACTTACAGACACTGGAGTCGCAGCTCCAGAAAGTGAAGCATCACATAGATACACTACAGGCACATATGAAGGCTTTTTCATCTATAGAAAGGATGAAGAGATCTCAAGAACAATGCATAACTCAGCAGAATATCCATATGCTTCAAAGAAAAGTGATGGAAGTCACTCAACAGTTTCAACCTGTGAAAGATATGGCATGCTAGTTGTTTATAGAAGTTGAAATCTGAGGGATGGAGTTAGAATAGGTCATCACCGTAGCAAAACAATGCCTAGAAGGGTCAGTGAACGACACAGTAATACAGGAGTTCATCGAACAAGAGGCTAAAACAAAGCAGCAAGTCGAAGCATCTCAGGCCAAGATCGAGGTATTCGAAGATGAACTGATCATACTAGAGTGACTCGGGATGAGTCACAGGTCAGTGTTGGGGGCCTGTTGGCGCTTGACCAAGTTTTGGGAGTTTCTTGGTCATGTTGATCTATTTTGAGACTTCGACAGCCTCTCTAAGGAGGAGCGCAAGACGAAGCAAAGATCACGAGATCTTGGCCCCCTTTTAGGCCCCTTTTTTGGTTTTTGGGAATATGTAATGGGAATGGGATGTCAGCCCATGGGTTTATGTTTAGGCCTATTTTGTATGTATAAATAGAAGGATAGGCAATGTAAGAAGAGGGATAATAGTGCATCTATTTGATGTGAATGTATGCCAAGTGCGAGTAGAGTCTGTAAGTGCTTTGTGCATGACTGTAAGAGACTTGTAGAGCTAAGTGTAGATCCTTGTAGCAGATTGTGGAGAGCTTAGTGTTGTAGCGCAAGGGAGAAGGATCTAGCGAGCTATGCAGATCTTTTGTCCTGTGTAGAGTAAGGGTTTTGATGGCTTTGTTCTTGTAACCAATTGAATGAAGACAATAAAGAAGAAGAGTTGGTGGACGTAGCCCCAGGGTGGAGGTGAACCACATGAACATTTTGTTATGTGCTTTGCGCTTTGTCTTGATGTGTTCATATGTTATATGCTAAGTGCTATGATATGTTTAGATAGCTCTATTTATGATTTGTTCTTATTATATGTGAGAATGTTAGATATGATCTAGGTAGTCATTCTTAGTTCTTGATGTGCTCATTCTGATCCATTTGTATATGCTAAGTGATTGAATATTGTAGATTAATGTGAATGCTATGAATATCTATTGTATCAACAAAGTGAAATAGAGATTACATATTAAGGAAATGATGGTGCTAAGAGTAGTATTAAGTTGTATAATCACAGATCTATGTCCCAACTAAGGTTGTAGACACTTGAGTCTTGCAACCACTCCTGCCTCTACCTCAGGTGAGACTTCATCTGCTTCACAGGTGTTGTTGAAAGGGCTGGTAGTTAGTTCTTTTTCAGTGCGCTATTGTAGCGTTGAACCCTGGGTCTGCCCCTGTGCCAACAAGCTCCTTCAATGAGTTGCAGGAACCTTGATACTGAAAATTTTGTAGAATTTAGAGAAACCCTAGGACCAAAATTTCAAAATGCCCGAAATTTTGATATGAAGCCTATTGGAGGTGTTTTGAAGGAGTTCGTACACTTCTATGCCCAAATTATCCCCCATGTACAAGTATTAATGGATGAAACTGAGAAAGAAGGAGGGTCGTATGGAATTTTTGGGAACCCTAGGAGGGTCGTACGGTTTCAACAGAAGTGAGAGAGGATGGCTGGAAAATGTTTGTGCAATGGGATATTCAAGACCTATGCTCTGAAACCATGTTTATTTTTCAATAAACTAGGTTAAGCATGTAGTTCATTTCATTTTAGTATTTAACCATTTATGTTGCAGCAACCAAGATCACAAGAAGAAGCACCATGCACAAGAACACAAGAAGTATCTTGAGAAACGATTCTCAACAAGGGAAGGAAACCCAGCCAAATCCTTTTCTATATTCTTCAATAGAAATACCTTCACCACCAATAATTACGTAGCACACAAGGGGGTTCTCAAACCATATAAGACTAGCACCCAAAAGAGGTGCACACTTTTCCCAAGTTAATGTACTTGCTAAAATTTCCAAACTCACTTGAAAGATATGATTCCACAATGGGGAATCTTTCTTTACTTATATTAGAGTTGTCCTATCAACATAAGTGTCTATTGTCTCAACAGGGCCAACCTCTCTAAGTCTCATAGTAATAATAATAATAATTATAATTAATATTAACCAAATTAATTATATTTTACATTTATTATTAATCACATTAAGGTGGGGTCGACCTGTACCCTTTACATAACAATTAGGGTTACAGGAAGGTCTGAATCTTGAACAATATATAGCAAAGGATATAATACACCCACTAGTGTTCATACACCAAGGGAACATCCATAGGGATGTCATATCTCTAGTTCACTACATTACATAGAAGAACCAGCTCTTCACACGTTCACCTATGCTTGTCCATAGGCACGTCCACTCTATAGATCTTCTTTCCCACTACCTCACATAGGAGAATCATCTAGAGTCTTCTCGTCAACTCTACTACTGAGAGGAGGCTAATACATCATCTTCATTTTTCTTCACATGACGATGCACCCAACACTTTGGGATTTTACACATTCACCTGGTGCTCAACCACAAGCATGTCTAACTTAATAGATCGCCTTTCCCACTAGATAATCATATGGAGTTATTAACAACTCTCTGAATGGAGGAGGTCATCTCTATGTTCCTAGCTCTATCTCAGGCAGGAACCATGTACCCTTATTAGGGGCTTTCTTTTAGGTTTGTAAACTGAGAGAAAGACTCACATAGCTGCAATGATCCACATATAACAGGTTTGTAAGATGGAGAATGTCTCACATAGCTTCATTCATCAAAAATGTTTTCCTTTCATATGTTGGGCACAGGATTTCCTCAATCTTCTCCATAGCCCGAAGATCCTCTACCTCTTCCTAGTCACTTGCCAAGCCTTCCCTCACAGCTATGACTCTCTTCCTGGTATTCATATTTTTTCTATAGAAGGAAAACCCCTCTACGGATCACACTAGGGTTCTAAAATGTAGACAGAGATAACCATCTAAAGTCTCCTACTTTTAACAACAATCCTGACATAACCCCACAATCATACATAGAAAGAAAAATCTAGGGATTCGGTACGCCTACCTTGAAATCCACGTCCGGTGTTGATACCTTTGCCCTCAATTGTTTATTGACTACAAATATCCTTCCAAGGCCAACTTGCATTCACCAAAAAAATAAAAATAAACTACAAGCATTCATTTTATATAAGGATTAGTGGGTTAGACATCATAATAAAAATGTAAACAAATTGTAAAGATTTAAGACATCATTTGGCAGGATGAAAAAGGTATTTATTTATATTAATATCACAAGAGTCACTTAAAATATGAGGCTATAAACTACTCCTCGAACTCAGTATTGGGATCCTCTTCACCATGCACCAACTACTTCCACGTATTCTTCTCCTCTTTGGTTCTCTCTAGGGAAATGTCAAGGATTTTGCAAAGGAGGAAGAAGGAATTATGGCTCAAAATCACAATGCGGTTGAAAAATATTGGGGCAAAGGGGGAATAATGAAATTGGTAGAGTCTATTTAATCTCTTTATTCTCTTTTTGAATGGGACCCCAACCCCTTCTTTAATAGGCCAAAAAGGGAGGTGAAACGGTTTAGGAAACTTACCCGAAAGTCTGTATTCTTCTGCCACTTTCTATTTTTTGTGCTTTTGTGAGTGTACATGGGATATAAGTGTTCAACAAGTGTGTGTACATGGGAATTAGTGGTGTAGGGAGAGTACACCTTCAAAAATATGGTTTTTAGAAGAGATGTTAAATGATGGCTTGGTAAAAATAGAAAGTAAGATACCCTGATGCGAGGTATGCATGTTTGGTGCAATTTAGGGTTATAACAGATGCCCCCTAATGTGTGAGGTCAGAAAAGCATATGATGGCTGAAATAAATTACAAATCTTCACCAACGTACGAAGTGAGTGAGCCCAGAGACCAGAGTTTGGTAGGTGCCATCTGCAAAATAATAATTTGTCTCACCAAGGTGGGCATACCTATGCTCGGGATGAAATAAAATCATGGTTGTCAATCAAATACACTGTAGATCCATGTCATATAACTATATAAAGTGTAGGCATGAGAAATACACATCAGATATACATCTCAAAATCAAAAGATATACATTTATAGTATCCACCTCCAAGAAGCCAATGATGCCTTGTGGCTGGAGATGAGGCATTCAGAGCTTGAGAAACAACTTCAAGATCTTCAAAACTTGGGTAGGAGTGTAATATGAATTTATGACTTCACTACCCAGAGGTCTTCGATGGCTCATTGGGAATAGACAATCGGATCTCAGTGATCAAGCAGACAACTTCTTTTATTTTGAACAAGGACTTGATTGGGATTTCGGGGTGGCCGAGCATGAGGACAAGAGACAAACTGTAGAAGGGTCAACTCAAGTTTAGTAATACTTCCCTCGGACAAAAGCATGAAAAATTATGAGACTCGGGCAACAAGGCATTGACATAAGTTCATGATGCAGGAGGCAACACAAACTCTCCATATGTTTGGAAGGATAACCAAACAGAGGAGGACACAACTCTATCTAGCGAGAACAACTTCCTAAGGTCATATTAAATCCCAGGGCTTGACGAACATACGAAAGGATGTGCTTTGTCCAAGGGTGAATCATTGTGCTGCCAAAAAAAAGAAAATACTTTTCCCTTCCTCTTTTTGGGGTATATTTGATTTTTTTGTCTTTTTCAATAATTTTGGAAAGATTGAAAAATAATAAAAGAATGCTACATTACAAAGAAGGGATGAGTGTTGCAGACATACTAGTTCCAAGCACAAGGACCACACTAATGCTCAGAGAAAGGGGACATATGTAGGAAACGGACACTCGGGAAAAATCCTCCATGGGTCAAGGTGTCAAGACACAGAATCAAAGTGCTATAAGGCTTGCGTATAAAGCATACTTCAGGTGGTTCAATTGAGAGCACCATGGAGCCAAAATTAGGCCAAAGAAGCAGGAATGCAAATGCAATTAATAATACACAATGATAACATCCTTCGATGTAATTTTAACGAGCCCATCGAATGTAAGCTCGACGGTTTTTCATTTTTAGAGAGTCTGAAAAAACGTAAAAGGAGACTCTAGTGAGGTACCTTTTTTGAAAGTAGTCTAGTTGGTTCAAAAAAGGGGTAAACTAGCACTGAAGAGACGTTTATTCAAAACCATTTTGACGAGTGTGACAAAGAAAAGATCACTCAGAATTTTTTTCATATTTAAACAATCTGAAAAAAGATTAACTATGGACTCTGTAAGGGTTGTTATTCTTGACAAATTTAACGAGTGTGAAGAAAAAATGTCACTCGACAATCTTTTCAATTTTAGGGAGTCTGAAAAGGGCTTAACTATGGACTCCCTGGGGGTTCCTTTTTCGTAAATTTAGTCCCTCAGGCCCGAAAAAGAGTTAAACTTGTACCTGAGAATACTCTTCTAGAGAACTGAGGCTCCTAGAGTATACCTTTGGTCGTACAAATGACCATCTGGATTGAAAAAGGGGTAAACTACCTCTAGACAGACGTGCCTTTGAATTTTAGTTTGGCGAGCATGAAGGGCAACAAGATCGCTTGACAATCTTTTCATGTTTAGAGGGTCTGAAAAGGGCTTAAAAGAAGACCCGTTGTTTTGGGAGTCCTGAGGGTGAGGTCAAAAGCGATAATGAATTATGCAAGTGAGGCTCAAACTCGTAATAAGGAACAACTAAAAAGGGACTCCTGAGCCTATAATCATTAGCGACGGCATGGACACCAAAAAGAAACCAGGATCTACCTAAGGCATCCATGTGAAGGTATTCTCTACCACTAAATTACGACACTTCTAGAGGAGGAGTGAGGGTTCCGTGTCACAATTCGGTGGGATCGATCCTATGCCAAAGTGAAAAAGACAACGAGGTACAAGAAGTGGAGGTGGAATCCTATCTTACATTCACAAAGTTGAAAAAATGAATTTTTACCAAGCGACCTTTAAAAATGACCCAACTCTAAAAAAGTTTCCAAATACCAAAAGTAACATGTATCGTAACATCCCTGAAGAAACTCAAGAACCATACTAAATGATTTTCAAGCTAGAAAAAATAACAAAAGGGTCCAAGAAAAATGACAAAAAGGGGCCAAAAAAGTCTATAAATAGAATTTGGTAGCTCATTATCACCATTGTAATTTCAGAATTGACAAGAAAACCAAAAAACACCCCTTTGGCCAAAGCGTTGATTATGGGAGCTTCAGTGGACGAAACGAACTTTAATTTGGACCAAGTAAGTACAAAATAACCCCTCCTTCCTTTCATTCTTCCTTTTCATGCATTTATTTTTGTTTTTTTGGGGGGTGCTGACCTTTAAAGAGGTCGGCCTATGTGTATGTGGGCTGTCCAAGAACAACCCATGTGTGCACGTAGGCAGAAGATAAATTTCCCTCTTACACATGCGACTGTCGCCAAGACAACCCGCGTACACCCTCCAATAAGTGGAAAAAATAAAAAGACAAGAGTTAACTCCCCATGAATTTTTCATTTTCCAGGTTGTTTGTTCATTGGAGAGAGAGGGAGCATGAGGACATTGATTTTTTGGTCTCAGAAGACCCTGTTGCTATCATTATTTTATCACAATGTGGGTTGTTAAAGTTCTTCCAGTGTTCGTTTATGAGGGCTCAACCGAGGTTGTTGAATTCTTTGATATATTACTAGCATCCTGACACAGAGGCATTTATGCTCGAGGGGCAGTCGTTGACTCCAAAGACTGAAGATATTTACTTATTGACTGGTCTCTCGAGGAGAGGGGATCTATTCAACTTGTGTACTTCCCTCCCCGGGCCTCACAACGTTGAGGAGTTGATTGGACTCCATTGTGAGGCTGGTACTGAGAAAGTAGGTTCTCATATGCCTATACACAAGATCAACAACCTATCACTGAAAGTGATAGTTCTACTCATTGGGAGGATCACTGGATCCACAGCTTTACATCAGGCCTCTTGTGTGCACATGCATTGTGTGGTGCATTGCTTAAATGCACGGATTTTTGACTGGAGTACAACCATGATGGATTGCATGAAGAGACAACTAAAAGAGTGTCAGATACAGGAACAACGAAACTTTGGGTTTGGGACTATTTTATGTTCCTTTTTCTTCGAGAGGGTACCTAGTCTCAGTCCTCGAGAGACGATACAAGGGCACGAGGCCTCTCTCCCAGCGTTATGCAGATGGGCGACGATGTTGTCGTGACAGGGGGAGGGAGGACCATCGAGACCTTTGATGATAATTGTTTTGACTAGTGGTCTCATTATATTTCATATATAGAGGACTATCCATATGCCAGGATCAACTTTTCTAGAGATATTAACATGCCTGTACCACCTGGAGCAGAGCGAGGAGAGCTAGGTAAACTTGTTTTTCAAAGTTATTTAATTTTTATTTCTTTTTTATATATATCATTTTTATGTGTACCATAGTATTCGACAACTATTTATATATTATGTACATATGTGGGACCAATGCATCCAACAGACTTCTCGAGGACTAGGTGGCATCCTCAACCAGAGGCAGGACCAACCGCAGTTGTCGGACCAACAACAACAACAGGGGGTCCTCGAGCCAGAGAGGCTTAGAGAGTATTGATATAGGTGGATAGGAACCTCACCGCGCTCACTCATACAGTCCCTATGGAGGAGATCGAGGATCTCCCACCATCGATGCAACTTCATGTAGTTGGGGTACCACAGACTTGGGTCCAACTCTTTCAACATTTGGAAAACATTATTGTTCATTATGGCAGGGCCAACAGGTCCCACCCTTAGATAGGCTAGAATACTCATGTGCCGAGGGCACCTTTTGTATATTTTTGAGGGCATAAGCCCCATGAATCTTACTGGACATATTTTTGAGGTGCTTGCACCCACCCATGTAATTTGATATTTTTGATATATATTTTCATATTTACATCTTTTTACGTCTTATGGATTACATCTATTTTACAAATGTATTTACATGTGCGTGTGTGTGCTTTTTCTTACATGTGTGCAATGTGCCAATCTAATACATGATTAGCTAGATTATCTGTGATTTGATTCAATCTCCTAGGAACATGGATATATGTAATGTAATCAAAGTTTTGTTCTAAGAGACGTACCCTAAGGGACCGTCAATGTACAGTAGGATCATAAATGCGGTAAACCCCATTTAACTGAGACACAACCTGTTGAGCATCTAAGTAGACCCAGAGGTGAGAGATACCATGTGACAAAGTTTCATGAAGTAACTCTAAGGCTACACTGTATTCAACAACATTGTTTGTGGTGTCACCTAAATAGATACCTCCTAAAGATAACAATTGGTCCTAAGGTGTGAAAATCACCCAAGATGTGGAAGCAAGCCTATGAGTGTGTCAGCTAGTGCCATCCGCAAACCCAATGATCACCTCTGACTCACTTGACATTTTCCATAGTAAAAAAGATGACATCAAAAACGACACATCCATAAGACCAAAAAGACAAAAAATAAAAAAGAGAAAAAAATGTATAATAAATATACATATGTACAAGAAGTCACCCAAGGCGACCCACCTATGCGTAATACTTCTTGAGGTAGAGCCCATTTCTAGGCTCTGAAAAATCATTTCCCTCAAATTCCACCAGATGATAAGTGCCCTTCTTTAGAACCTCCTTCACGATGAAAGGTCCGGACCACATGGGTTTGAACTTTCCTACCCCCATGGGATCCTTATCTTGGTCATAGACTAGGACAAGGTCACCTTCAGAGAAAATCCAAGGATGAACAATCTGATCATACTGACACTTGAATTTTTTTTTGTGAGCCTTGTTATCCAAGGCTACATCATGATGTTGCTCATCGAGCTTCTCGAGATATAATAAACGCTCTTCAAGAAGTGAAGTGTCTGGAAATAACTGTACTGCCAATTTCAGAGATGGGATCTGACACTCTATAGGAAAGACTTCTTCTATCCCATAAACGAGTTGAAAATGTGAGAAACTGGTTGTAGTCTTAACAGATGTTCGGTAGGCCCATAACATGGAGTACAACATCAAATGCTAGTTTGACTTGGCCGAATTGATCGTTCGCTATAAAATACTCTTAAGGGACTTATTCACAGTTTCCACCTGACCATTCACTTGTGGGTAGTAGGGTGACAAATGTTCTTGCCTCAACCCAAGATTTGATGTTAACCTGAACATCATTTTATTCTGAAAGTGACTGCCATGGTCAATGAAAATCTCTCTCGGGACGCTGAACCTTGCTATTATCTAGTTAAACAAAAAGAGAGTTGATGTCTCGCCATCATCTTTAAATGTTGGCATAGCCTCGAACCACTTTGTAAATTATTCTATTGCTACAATGATATAATGGTACCCCCTTGCTGAAGGGGGGTTGCATGTAGCATAATAAATCCCCCACTTGGTGAAGGGAGCAAATGTGATGACGAGAAACATGGGAGTGGGGTGTGCCCTCATCTTCCGAGAGAAGATATGACACAGGTGGCACTTCTTGACCGATTCAACACAATATTTTATTAATGCCAGCCACAAGTAAATGGCTTGTAGAATCATTTGGGTTGTTTCCAACCTAAACATATGACCACCACATTCTCCAGTGTGACAATCATTAAGCACGGTTTCCGCTTCTTCATGAGTGAGACATAGGCAGAGGATGCAATCTACACCTCGACGATATAGAGTGTCCTCGAGTATGAGATAGTTCTTGGCCTGATGGCGTATACAACGATTCTCATCATGAGAAGTAGAGGGGGGGGAACTTCCAAGTATGGAGACAGACTAGTATATCTCCACACCAAGGGTCCGAAGACACGATCAAAAACAGGTCTCCTTTGATAGGCAACTTCTTGGGTATAACATCACCTAATTCGACCGAAAGTTCCGAGATGAGTTCCACAAAGACCAACGACTTTTTTTGTTTCACCGAAACAAAATCCAAGTCGAATTCCTGGAGGATAACTATCCATCTATTGATATTTCCACTGATTACACATCATTTCAACATGTATTGAAATAGATTCACAATGACAATGATGGTGGTCTTGCGAAACAAAATGTAATGACGAAACCGTTGGATAGAATGAACTGTTTCCAACACAATTTTTTCAACATGGGAATAATTGAGTTATGGTCCAACCAAGCCTCGACTCAAGTAGTAAATCATGTATTCTGAGAGCAGATAATCCTCCTGGACCAAGACCATGTCAATGGTTGACTCTGAAGTGGCCAAGTACAATAATAAATATTTATTATAATTGGGTGGCCGAAACAGAGGGACAAACGTGAGGGCCCGTTTCAACGCTTCCAAAAAGAATTGAGCAGCTTCATCCCAGTGAAAAGGAATGTCCTTCTTCAGTAAACACATGAAACCCTTTGTGATCTCGGCATATTTTGCGATGAAACACCCTAAAAAGTTTTCTTTTTCTTGTAAAATCTGAAGCTGAGGGATTGTGCACGGGGGAGGAAACTGGACTATTGATTTAACCTTTATAGGATCGACCATGATCCCTATGGTTGAAACTATGAAACCAAGAAGACGACCCGATGTTACGCAAAAGATGCACTTGTTTGGATTCAAGTGAATCAGGTAGTAGCGACATCGTTCAAAGATAAGATGGAGGTGTGCAGGATGATCAACTCTCTTACAATATCGTGATGCTAAATCATCAAGGTAAGCCTTGACTATGTGTTTTAGGTCATGGAAAGCAAAAGACATGGCCCGCTAAAAATTAGCTCCATCATTTTTCAGACCAAAAGGCATATTCCAATAAGAGAATGTACCCCACGGACAAATGAAAGAGGTTTTGTGTCAGTCTTTGGGTTTGATCTGTATCTGATTGTATCCCAAAAAACCATCCATTAAAGAAAAGGCCTCACAACATGTGCATTCATCAACTATCTGGTCAATAAATGGCATGGGGAAATTATCCTTTGGACATGCCTTGTTCAAATCATGAAAGTTCGTACATACGTGAATCGTACCCTGTTTTTTGTTGACTGGCACGGGATTTGACACCCATTGAGTCAGTTGGACGAGGTAGATGAAACCAACATTAAGTATTTTTTCCACTTTAGCCTGAATAACTGCTGTTTTCTTAGGATTAACTGGATAAAGCTTCAACCGGACTAGCTTGGCGTCAGGATAATTCATGATTTCGTGTTCCATGATTCTTGGATATATGCCTGGCATTTCCTCGTAAAACCAGGAAAACACATCGCATAATTCTTTAAATAAATCCACGTAGATTCAAATCTCCTTGGGGGAGCAGTCTGCTCTGACGAAGACATTCTCCATGATGCCAAGGATTTTGGAGATATCAATAGGTATTATTTTAGCGATGGTTTCCATATTTCCTTTAGTGTAAACTTCATGTGTAGCTAAAGGATTGATAGGCCAAGACCTATCTCCATTCATAGTCAAAGTGAATTCACCTACTTCAATTCTTCTTAACTCTGGGAGGAAATAAGATCTGTGATCGAGATCATCCCAGGGTTTGTCTGGACTAGTAATTGCCTCAATAATCTCCTCATCTGAGGGAAATACTAAATCTAAAGAATTAGTATCGGTGAGGGAACCTTGAGCCCAAGTAGGCTTGAGAACCAGATCTAACTCTTGTGCGGGAGTCATATCGAGATCGATGGAAGCTTGCTAGATTCTAGAGTACACAACCTTTGTCGCGGACAAAGGAATGTCCATGCCATGATGCCCTATCCCTTCCATCCTGGTTGAAGGGGAAGGAAGAGTCCATAGATCATCAAAGTAAGTCGTAGGGAATGATGAGACTTGAAATATTTCAACCTTAGGCCGGTCGGGGATAGTCGATATGAACTTAACATCGCCAGAAGGAGGCGGGTAATCAAAAGTACCCATCAAAGGTGGGCACAAACCAACGCCTATGTTGACAATGTTGGGTTGAGGGTTATCAATAATCGGGATCATGGATTCCCCCAATGAAGGTTCAGGATGGGAGAAAGATAATTGATCAATGGAAACGATCCAACCGTCATGTGGAAACGATAAGACCTGAAAAACTGTAGTGAGCACTACTTGCATAACATAGGTCCAACTCCTTCCTAACAAAAGATTGTAGTCGAGAGACGCATCAACCACTTCAACCTCAATGCACATGGTATTTCCCCTTAACTGGATGGGGAAAGAGGGGATGATACCATGTGGTCAGAATGAATGACCGTCGAAAGTGGTAAGAAGAGTAGTTGACAGATACAAAATGGGTTGGCCAATGTCCTTCCAACATGCCAATGACATTACACATGTTGAGGCGCCCTCATCAACCACCATGCAGAAAATGTTTCGAGTAAAATTTTTCATGGTGTAAACCACTACTATGTGAAACGCCACGTGGTAAGGGGGAAAAGGTTTTAAGTTGGTCGTATCAAGAATGATCATTCCTAGGTTACAAGTCTCAGTAGATCCTAAGGAAGCTAAAAAATTCTTTCTATGGGAAGGGCAACTCTGGAGGACCTCCAAAGAGAACATTGCACAAGGGGTTTGAGAAAAATCCTCCACCACAGAGTAGTTCTGGGTGGCCCTTGCATTTGTATTGTGAGAAGCTTTCTTAAACGCACCTTTGGGGATGCATGTAATTGTTTTGCCCAACGTCTTCTCAATCTAGAGATGAATAGTTGGGTTTTCGACTTCTTTACCTTTCTCATAGGTGTTTGGCATTCTGTAGTCACGTGTCCTAGTTGTTAAATGAACATTACCTTTAAACATATACACATTCGCAGAAGAAGGATTACTCGAAGATGGAGGGGGTCCTTGACTGCCCCCTTTCTCACTCACAGAGGCTTGAGTTAAATTTTTCCCATTTGGAAATGGCTGTGTTAACACGACAGGCTGTTGCTATGCCAATAACTTTTGGGACTCCACAAGCTGAGGGCATAAGTGAGTTGGGTGATCTTCCATGAAAAGATTACCTAGATACGTCATCTTCTTCTTTTCTGTGTTTCCCCCACCAACATTATTGGTGGGTTTCTTATCCCCCTTACACTTATTTCGTTGTTTCTTATTTCCATTAGGCTACTGAGTGGCCTTCGGGTTTGTCGATTGTACATTGTGTACATCCAAAGTTTTAGTAGGGGGAGTAGCCGAACCAGTGGTCTGGCTAGACATTGTCTGTTGTAGTGACAATTGTTGCAATTGATTTGACAGCTGATCAGCGGGCTTGGTTTGTGCTGAACCAACAATACGATCGGCATGTGGTCCAGATCTCTGTCTGGTCTTTTCAAGTATTAACCATGATGCATATGGAAAAACTTTGTAAAGTAAACCAGACTGAGAGTAAATCAACTCTATATGTTGATCTTTCATGATCGCTTCTTCTTCTAAAAAGACCCCCGAGGTTGCGACGTCTTTAGATAACTGGGGTACCAAAGACTTAAGGAACCACTCAAGCAGGAATACTAGTGGAACTGGTACTTTTATCAAACTCTTCTGGCATCTCCATTCTCAAATTTGATCTGAGATATGGTCCACTTTTGTTTTCTCAAAGTTGGCCAACAACTCAGTGTCGGTGTCGTATCTCATATGTAATTGAAAATGGTTTAAGAAAACCATTGCCAATTCACCAAAGGTAGAGTATCTTGAGTGATCGAGATCGATGAATCATTTTGCAGCACTCTCTATGAGAGTGCATTGAAACAGACGCAACTGGATGGAGTCATCACTTAATGAGTTGGACAAGCACCATAGATGGAAGGTGGTCACATGATCACTTGGATCTTCGTTAGCCTTAGCTTCAAATTTTGGAATGTACAAAAGAAACTTGGTTGGCATGGGGGGCCAACGTGGATCATGAAAGATGGGTTCATTTAACAACCTTGTCAAGTCTAGTGACACAGAAAGGTCTGACCTATCACCCCGCAGGGTCTCTCCACCTGACCTCCTTCTCACAGGATCGATTCTAAAACCCTTATGTTGAACCGAAGCGGCTCTTTAGATTCCTCCTGCTGGAATCCTTTGCTAAAACTCAACCCAATCCACAGGCCTTATCTTCTCCTGTCATGGCCTCTGCACTTAACCGTGATTATCCCCGACTCTCTATCGGGGTTCGGGGTTTTTCATATCCTGTTGTCGAGGGTTCCTAACCCCTCCAGTCCCCGATTGCCGATAAGCTCCTTTGCCAGCCTTAACCCCTACTGGCTATGCCTTGGTGCACACGACCGTGCTTACGAAACTGCAGCCTTGTCTTCCTCCATCGGGATTTCAAACATTAAAAACCCGATGAACCCTTTGTGCACTAGCCCTCCTCGACTATATCATGGTCCACATGACTGTCATCCCATACGACCGCAGTCATATGCCTCTATCGGGGTTTCGGGGTTTGAGATGTCAATGTACACGCACCCTTTGGACTCATGATTCTTCGATTCCCGATCCTCTGATCGGTCCCGGTCATTGACCTGTCAATGGATCCTTTCACCTTTCGCTAAAATTTTCCACCT
>ML811138.1:25790-45252 GCA_009831015.1 Picea engelmannii | reverse complement strand
CTCGACAATACCTTTCCAACGAGCTATCACACGCCTAAAACGGAGATCGTATGCAAAAGTTACGACCCCGGGAAGTTGATGTACTCACTTACCCAAACGGGGCCCACATGACTTTTGGCGCTTCATCTCCTAGGGTTAGGTTTATGGATGTCTAGGACTTTTGGCATTCCCATCTATTGTAAAAGGGCCTTCCGAGCCTCATTGTAATCATCTTCTTGTGAATGTGAGTAGCCGTTACATCTCTTCTCAGAGATAAGCTGCCACCATTCTAGCGAGTCTTTCACTCTTTATTTTTACAGTCTCTGTACATTTCGTTCATTAATAGAAATCATGTATTACTGTATCTATGTGTTTATGGTTGCATCTCTGATATATTTCTGTTATATTACTAGATATACGCGATATCTCTGTGCATTTCTTTATTATATCTTTGCTCTCATTTCGTGCCGAAAATAATCCGGATCAGGAAAACCCCTCTATAGACTACACCAGGGTTCTAAAATGTAGGCAAAGATAACAACAACCCCAACATAACCCCACAATCATACATATAAAGAAAAATCTAGGGATCTAGTAGGCCTACCTTGAACTCTGCATCTAGTGTTGATCCCTTTGCGCTCAGTTGTTTCTTGACTACAGATCTCCTCCCAAGGCCAACCTACATTCACCAAAAGACAAACAAGAAAATACAAGCATGCATTTTATATAAGGATTAGTTGGTTAGACAACATAATAAAAATGAAAACAAATCATAAAGATTTAAGACATCATTTGGTGGTACGGAAAAAGTATTTCTTTATATTAATCTCATAAGAGTCACTTACAATATGAGACCGACAAATGCTCCTTGAAATCGGTCCTAGGCTCCTCTTCACCATGAAAAAAATGCTTCCACGTATTCTTCTCCTCTTCAGTTCTCTCTAGGGAAATGGAAAGGATTTGCAAAGGAGGAAGAAGGAATTATGTCTCAAACTCACAATGCGGTTGCAAAATATTGGGTCAAAAGGGGAATACTGAAATGGGCAGAGTTTCTTTACTCTCTTTATTCTCTTTTTGATTTGGACCCCAACCCCTTATTTTATAGGCCAAAAAGGGCTAGGTATTCTGTTGGGTGACCGACTATGGGGTGGTTAAATGGTTTAGGAAAGTTACCTGAAAGTCTGTATTCTTATGCCGCTTTCTATTTTTTGTGCTTTTGTGAGTGTGCATGGGTTGTAGTGGTTCAACAAGCATGTGCACGCAGGAAGTAGTGGTGTAGGGCACATACACCTTCAAAAATATGGTTTTTAGAAGAGCTGTGAAATGATGGCATGGTAAAAATAGCAAGTAAGATAGCCTGATGCCAGGTATGTGTGTCTGGTGAAATTTAGGGTTATAACACTTGTATTGGTAGGGTATTCTACTACACATCTTTCCAGCTGTTGGCATGATCTTCTTGATATGGTCATCATTCATAATGATTGTGTTCAAGGGTTCCTCCTTATTTCCCTTATCCTTTTCTCCTTCCATTTCTCCTCTTTCTGTTAATTCTTCCCCCCTTCCCCCATGCATGTAGGGAAGTTTATATGTTTGAATCCATCATCATTACCCCTTTGTTGTATATAAGTATATTAATATAAGTATACAATGATCTAATGTACCTTCCTTGGGGTTCGTGTAAAAACTCTTGATTCACTGCATTGTATGAATTCATTGTATCTACTGCAAACTCTGTTATAAAGCCTGCCACAATACTGTCGAGCCAAAAGTCTACTGCGCAGGTGAATTTGTTGTTCACATGTTGTAACTTCTCAATATGTACTAGGGTCCACTCTAACTGTCGGATCCGGTTCGTTGCATGGTTATCCTTCAACCTTAGTATCCACTCCTGCAATAAGTGTGGAAAATCACAGAAAAAGACTTCATGCATATCAATAAACACATATTTCTCAAGATATTTGCGAGGTGTTACTCTAGGGTTTATGTTATCTTTTTGTGAAAAATCCAACTCTTTTGTCCTTATCCAGATTTTGATCTCTTCTTTTGTAGTATTCCACAGTCGCAAAATCCCCATCTAGTGGCTCATTGTTCTCTTCTTTAATATTCTCTTGATTCACCTCCCACATATATTACGTATCTTTTAACATATCTTCTACATATCTCATCTAATCAATCCTCTATTGTTCCTACCAATGACAACAAAACCATTTTTTGGTTATTTATATATCCTGTATGAGTTTGTATTGAGTGACCCGGGGTTCATGTCTGTTTGGGGTTCCAACAAATCCTCTAAAACTATCGACCCTCCTGGTAAAACAGAAGGAAACGCAACACATAGAGTGCACTGCGATATCTCAGCTGAGATAGTATTAATGGGTGGCTACAATACTCATGTGTTTGCAGCCTAGGATTGAGTGGAGAATATGAGAACTGTATGCTAAGAATTCTATTATAACTTATTAACACAATACACTATCATTACGATTACGCAAGAAATATAACAAATCATTCATCTAGCATATTAATATCTACTGAAGATGATAAATAAACACATGCATTAAATCACATAACACAGGTTTTACCATGGTTCACCCCCTCCTGGGATACATCCACAAAGATCTAGCTCTTAGCTCTTTATTATAGTAGTTCTTAAACTACATCTCCGCACGCATTATAGCTCTTCTCAGTTGGGTTGAGATCTATTATGAGGCAGACTAGATCACACCAGGCTCCTAAACCTGCGATCTAACCCTCAATATCTACCCTCCTCTATGCTCTCTAGCTCAACATCTTACAAAATTAGGTCATACAACAAAATATTACATAGAATCTGCTTCTTCGTATTCATCTCTCTATATCTACGCCTCCCCTATGATACCTCAGTATCTATATTTATATGTTTTTGGTTCACCATCCATTACTATGTGTTGCAAAAACCCTAACCCTAATGTCATTAGGTCTTCCATGCATGCACGCGTGTTGTTTTTCCTTTCAGCTGTTGCTTTTTACGCACATGCCTTCTTTCCCAAAATTGCCTTTCTTTCCACTTTGGCCTGCTTCCAACACCAAATATACAATTTTTATTTATAGAATCTATGTACAACTCTATGAAATTTGAGTTTTTTTAGCAGTCATATGTTATTTTTCATGAAAATTATAATGGATATGTTTTCACTAGTGCCAGTGTTGAGTACCTAAATGATGGAATTTCCTTTAAAAAATTGTAGAATTGTAGAGAACACATTATCCTTGTGTAGGGATATTTCATAAAAAATTATAATTATAATTTTATATTTTTTTAATTGATGAAAGTCATTATATCCTTGAAATTACCAAGCCTTGCATTTGTGAGGGGTATGAGGGTCTTAATATAATCAAACAATTTTGTACTTGTTTTTTCAAATTGTAGATCTCAATATGTATTAGTGCAGAGTATAACTTGAATTCTAAAAATAGTTTTAAAGGAAATAAAAGTTATAGTATGAATAAAATATGTATGTATTTTGATATTTTGATATATGTCAAGACAAAAATGTTGGAGATACTTCACACACACCTAGGATTTTTTTTTCCTAAGGTTTTCCCTATGTTTATTAGTCATTATTCGGTATCCTATATTTTAGGGAGAATATTCCTCTAGGAGAATATTCTCTTCAGTTCACACTTCAGTTTGATTAGTTGAGTGGAGTCTAGATGCCACATTGGGATTATCACCATGAAATATTGGGATCATCACCAACTAATGCCCATTTTCCTTAGGATCATCACTAGAATAGCTCATTACTCATGATTCCTTGATCTCCTCCTCACTTCACTATGTTTCAGTCAGTTAACTTAAGACTAAAAGACTAGTTAACTGAGACTAGGTGGTAGTGCACTCCCATAACTTCCTAAGAGACTAGACTAGGTGGCAGTTTACTCCCGTAATTGTCGGTGTGTGTCCAAATCACTCTAGACCACCACTATGATGCATTTTATTCTCCTCCAATGTGCATTAGTTGAGTTATACAGAGTATATCATGTGTAAATTATCATTCATTCATCTGGTTAATGAGAATTCTTCCATTCTTTCTCTCCTGCTTCTCTTTTCTCATATTTTCTTTACAATGGTGTATATCAAATACCAACTAGATATATTATGTGTAGGTTAAAAAAATTTACATGGTATCATATATGATGGAATGTTAGGGAAAAAACACACCAAATTATTTTTGTAGGTACCGAAGATTGAAGATGGCGGAAAAATGGAATTTCCAAAAGAATTCATTCTTCCACTGTAAAGTTTATGTGCATGGAAGTAGAATATGATCATGCATCTTTGAGGCATAAATTATATCAGTTAACCATGAACATAGATACATAACCAACATCACCCATAGAAAAATCCAAGTATCTAAATCGAATGAATGAAGCATTTGGAACAATTTGCAGTCTCATTTCTCCTGAACTCCTCTTTCACATATCCTCCTATAAAACCCCCAATGAAGTCTGGACCACCATGGAAGGGATTTTTGGAAAACAGGGCGAGATGAGGGGACACATGCTTCAGGTGGAATTGATCACATTAGATCCAAAAACCTTCAACAATCTCCAATATTTCTTTACCAAATATAAGGATTTTCTATCACAACTCAAGTCTCGTGGGGTTGATAAATCTAAGGAAGAGAAACAAATGGTTCTCACCATTATCTCCAAACTTGGTCTAGAATACTCATTTTTTATATCCACATTTCATTTAGTTAGGTTCACCTCTAGATCTAGCTAGATGATGCCCTCTCTTGAGGCCTTTATCGAATCTCTGACACAAGAGCAAAACAAACTCATCAATATGGAAAAAAATCAAAGGCCCAAAGGCGCATGCACTTACTGTGCAAGATAAAATTCATCACAATATCAGAAATATAAAGACAAATGCAAAAGGAAATCACATGAAAATTTGAAGAAGGAAGGGTACTCAAAACCCTTCAATTATGCCTCTGGACCCAAAGGTCGCAAGGGAAGAAAAGTGGAGAAATGCACTTACTTCCATAATGGATTCCATCCAGAATACGCATGTATGCAAAAAAATATAGATATAATGACCCAAATACTTCATCAAAACAACCTTGGAGATCTCATCCATGAGGGTGCCAAGAAGAAGAAGCCAAAAGATTGGAATCTCAAGAAAGGCAATTCTAGCCACGCTTGGATTTCCATCGACTCCTCTCTCGATGCTTGGATCATATATTCAGGTGCATCACACAACATGGATGTCACAAAATAAGTATAATCTTCATTGGATGCATGCAAATTTCCTCCTATTCTAATGGGGGACAACTCTCCAGTCGAGGTCACCGAAAAAGGAAGAATTGAACTCACAAACAAAAGCTTCGAGAATGTGCTTCACGTTCCCAAAATTTCCATCAATCTTCTCTCTATGTATCATATGAATAGATCCAAAACTAGAAAAAGATTAATATTCACACCTAGTGTAGTGGATATCTATGACATAAAAACCAATTCCATGGTTTCTACCGGTGAGGTAAATCATAAATCTAGGCTCTACATGTTTTTTGAATTTATTGAACCAGATTTTGCATTACTGCTTACCCATGCTGATGAAAGTAGTAGGATATGGCATGAAAGGTTCAAGCATTTAAATTTCAGATATATTCAACAACTTAACAAGTAGGGAATGGTTTATGGTCTACCCAACTATTCAGTTCTAAAGATGTCCTAAAATATAACCTCTATGCATCATCCAAAGGTAGGCACTAGCATGAGCATTTTACTTGTTTCCTATGTAGGTTATTACCTTCCATTTTCAATACCCATCCTCCAGAGATGCAACCCCTACAAAGGGACAACAATTGTAACAAAAGGAATGACAATTGTTCCGTTCAAATGAACACTACCTGCAAAAGGAACAACAATCATGACAAGGGAACGACAGTCGTTATATTGGGTTGAACTAATGTTGTATTAATTGAGTTGTAGTACTTTCCCAACTATCTAATTTTTCAATTTGAGGTTTGTGAAATTACGAAGCACACGCAAAGTATATGCAATATTGAAGCAAGACTAATCCAATCTAATGTTTAAGCTATGACTGAAATTGAATCATCAATCTAATGCAGGAAATTGAAACACACGACCTGGAATTGAAATTAATCTAGGAATGGGAAATTGCGTAAATGAAATTAATCTAGAAATGGAGAACTGCATGAAGGAAAAGAAAATACAACATGTGAAGAGTTGAATGACACAACAACATATGTGAGCTCACGCCAATGAAGCAATTATAATAATCAAATCAATCTTCATAACAAAATAATGAAAGCAAGAAAACCAAATCCATTAATCAAAGCTAAGAATCCCTTTCTCTTTCGAATCCTAAGGAATACTACTAATTGATCACAAAATAATTCTAATTTAATTGAATCCTCATGAAGAGAGAGAACTCTCTTTTATACATGAGAGCCTTGAAGATAACATAACCATCTCATTATTACAGATCCACTTTTCTCTCAACCTATTTCCCATTATTACAAAATATAATCCCTTCAAATCCTCACACATATCTCTCATATATCTTGGATAAGATATTTGTTGTGAGTGAGAAATCCCCCTATAGACTAGAACTTAGGGTTTTATCATGCATGCAGAAAATACCTAAAGATTCCTACTTTTTACCGTCATCCCAGACCTAATCCCCATTATTCTTAAGCAAATACACAATTAAGAAGATCAAGTGAACATACCTTATTTCCAGCATTTGATATTGATCCCTCTTCATGCTTGGTCGCTCTTTGAATGCAACTTTTCTCCCAAGGCTGACCTGCATTCACAAAAGACAAACAAAGAACTCCACATGCATTTGATCTACAGATTAATGGGTTAGAGATTTAATCAATTTGTATGCAATAAACAATGAAAACCTCATATGGTGGGACGGGAAAAGTACTTCTTTATTATTAACTTCACTAAAGTAACTTACAATGATGAAGCCGACCACTGCTCCATGAACTTGGTCCTGGGCTCCTCTTTTAATGTGCACCAACTGCTAACACACTTGCTTCTCTTCTTCGTTGAAATCACAAAATGGTTGCAGAATCTTGGGCAAAGGGGAATACGAATTCGGGTAGAGTTTCTTTACTATGTTTTCCTCCTTTCAAATGGGACCCTTACCCCTTCTTTTATAGGCTAGAAAGAGCTAGGTATTTGGTCGAATGATCGGCCATGCATGGCCAAAAGGTTTAGTTAACTTACCCAAAGCTATGTGTTCCATCAACAACTTTCCTTTTTTCATGCTTTTGTAGGTACACGCAGGCTATAGTAAGTCATCTAGAGTGTACACGCGGGCTGTAGTGGAGCAGGGCATGTGGGCCTTTAAAAATGGTGTTTTTAATAAGAGTTGTTCAGTACTGGATTAACAAAGAAGGCATATGAGATGGCCGGATGTCAAGTAAGCATGTTTGGTGCAAATTAGCATTATAACAGATTCCCTCTAATGTGTGAGGTTAGAAGAGAATCTGATGGCTGAAATACATTATCAATCTTTATCAACGTACCAACCCAGTGAGCCCAGGGACTATAATTTGGGAGGTGCTAACTGTAAAAAAATAAAAATTGTCTCACCGAGGTGGGCATACCCATGCTCAGGATGAAATAAAATCATGGCTACCAATCAAATACACTGTAGATCCATGTCACATAACTATATAAAGTGTAGCCATGAGAAATACATAGTGGATCTACATCTCAAAATAAAAAATATATACATGTATAGTATCCATCTTCTAGAAGTTGATAAGGCCTGATGGCCAGAGATGAGGTCTTCAGAGCTTGAGAAACAACTTCAAAATCTTCAAAAATTGGGTAGGATTGTAATATGAGTGTTTGACTTCACTACCCAGAGATCTTCGACGGCTCGTCAGTCATGGACTAGAGAATCCTGATAATCAGAGTGCAGGCTTCATTGATTTCGAACAAAGACTTGATTGGACTGTCGAGATAGCCGGGCATGAGGGAAAGAGACAAATTGCAGAGGGGTTGAATTAGGCTTGGTAAAAATTTCCCTTGGACAATAGCACGACAAATGATGAGACTCAGGCAGCATGGCATTGACATAAGTTCACGATGCAGGAGGCAGCGCAAACTCTCCATATGTTTGGAAGAATAACCAAACGAAGGAGGACACAACTCTATGTAGCGAGAACAAATTCCTAAGGTCATATTAAATCCCATAGCTTGAAGAACAAACAAAAGGATGTGCTTTGTCCAAGGGAGACTCATTGTGTTGCCAATAAAAAGAAAAAAATTTCCCTTCCTCTTTTTGGGGTATATTTGTATTTTTGTTTTTTGTCTTTTTCAATAATTTTGGAAAGATTGAAAAAGAATAAAAGAATGCTATGTTACAAAGGAGGAATGAGTGTCACAAACATACTAGTTATAGGCACAAGGACAAGACTAATGTTCAGAGCAAGGACATTCGGAAAAATTCTTCCAAGGGCCAAAGGTGTCAAGATGCAAAGGCAAAGTGCTACAGGGCTTGCATATAAGGCATGCTTCAAATGGTTCAGTTTAGAGCAACATGGAGATGACATTAGGCCAAAGACATGGGTATGAAAATGCGATTAATAAAACACACAATGGTAACGTCCTTTGATGTAATTTTAACGATCCCAGAGAAGGTAAGCTCGACAGTTTTTCATATTTAGAGAGTTTAAGAAAACATAAAAGGAGACTCTACTGGGGTACTTTTTTCAAAGATAGTCTAGTTGGATCAAAAAAGGGGTAAACTAGCACCAACCAGATGTCTATTAAAAACCATTTTAACGAGTGTGATAGAGACAATATCACTCGATGATTTTTTTGTTTTTAAGGAGTCTAAAAAAAGCTTAACTATGGACTCTGTTAGAAATGTTCTTCTGGACCATTTTAACGAGTGTGAAAGAATAAGGTCACTTGGCGATCTTTTCAATTTTAGGGAGTCTAAAAAGAGCTTAAATATGGACCTCGTAAAGGTTGTTCTTCTTGGCCATTTTAACGAGTGTGAAGAAACAAGGTTACTTGACGATCTTTTCAATTTTAGGGAGTCTGAAAAGAGCTTAACTATGGACTCTGTTGGGGTTCCATTTTCGTAAATTTAGTCCCTCAGGCCCAAAAAAGGGTTAAAATTATACCTGAGAATACTCTTCTAGAGAACCGAGGCCCCTAAAGTATACCTTTGTTCATATAGTTGACCATCCAAACCGAAAAATGGGTAAACTACCATTGGACAGACGTGATTTCAAATTTCAGTTTAGCGAGCGTGAAGGTCAACAAGATCGCTCAACAATATTTTCATGTTTAGAGGGTCTGAAAAGGGATTAAAAGAAGACCAGTTGGGGGATACGAATCAAGTATGAAATTGGTTCAGGTAGAGCCCATTGTTAGGCTCAGACCAAGAGTCTCTTCGATAGTCAACTTGGAAAGTCTCCCAAAAGGGAAGAAAACAAAAACCACGGTGTAAGTCCTCCCACAGTATGGAAACCGTAGTCATGGCTTCAAGGATAGCCTCATCTGAAGGCAATTCAAAATCCGAGAAATCACGCAAACGAGGGTCAACAGTCCTAAAGGGTGAATTAAACTGACCATACTCCATATGATGATGGAGATTCTGTCTAGGAATAGCAGAGTCTATTAGTGAAGAATCACGAGTGCAAGGACTTGAGGATCTACAAAAAAGGAGATTAGACTCAGAAGGATACTCAAGCCCACTTGGACCAAGAGAGGGAAGCAAGGGTTCCCATGCCCCCATTGGATAAACCAATGTATCAATTGTTGAGAGCAAGTCTCAAGAGGGAAAACATGATTTCACAGGTTCCCCCTCAGAAGCAATTGAACATCAAGGATAAGATGCCACATAATTAACCCATGGTGGGGTAGAGTCTACACGAACACTAGGAACATATAAAGGGGTAGTCTGAAATAATGTTGAATTAGGATGGTGATTATCAGATGTCATCTGGTTGATAGTGACAATGCTTCCATTGTGAGGGAAATGCATCACTCGAAAGAGCGTAGACACCACAACATTCATAGCATATACATAATCATGCCCAAGAATCATATTGAAATCTAATGGGCCTTGGACCACTATAACATCAACAAGGACAGTCTTCCCACCTAAAGATATAGGTAACTAAGGAAGAACCCCCAAATATTCACTAGGATGTCTGTCAAAAACCAACAGATCATGCGAAGAAGACATAAGCTCAGGAGATCCCAAGACTTTCCAAACCGAGGAGGATAAAATACTTGTGGAAGCTCCTTCATCCACAATACATCGATAAATGTTTGTTGAATTAACTTCAACCATTATTTGAAAAGGTGCATAAGAAGGAAGATGAGGCTCAAAAAGATCATTACAATCAAAGGAAACCAACCTAGGGCTTGGAGGGGGTGTACTCGGAACGAGCGGAATGCCCCCTTCTTATGAAAGTACTGAACTGGAAACACTAAAAACATAGTCAGTAGACACTTCACTCCCCAAGAGAGGAGTGGGATTAGTTGAAGAATGCATCAACGTGACCACTTTCTCAACCAATGGCTGCATAGGCCGAGAGAATACATGGTCTAAAGGCACCTCACCCCTCAAAAGAGGAGTGGGATCAGCCGATGACTTCATCGGCATGAATTCTTTCTCAACCAATGGCTAAATAGGATGCGAGACTACAAGGTTTAAAGGAACCTCACCCCCCAAAAGAGGAGTGAGATCATTTGATTACTGCATCAGCGTGACCACTTTCTCAACCAATGGTTGAATAGGATGAGAGACTACAAGGTCTAAAGGCACCTCACCCCCCAAAAGAGGAGTGGGATCAATTGATGACTACATCAGTGTGACCACTTTCTCAACCAATGGCTAAATAGGATGAGAGGCTACAAGGTTTAAAGGCACCTCACCCCTCAAAAGAGGAGTGGGATCAGCCAATGACTGCAATGACGTGACCACTTTGGTAGACTCGACACTCTCCAAGAGAAGAGTGGGATTATCCAAAGATTGCAACGGCATGACCACTTTGGTAGACTCAACACTCTCCAAGAAAAGAGTGGGATAAGCCGAATATTGGGATGACGTGAGCACTTTCTCAACCAATGACTACATAGGCTGCGAGACTACATGGTCTAAAGGCAACTCACCTCTCGAAAGAGGAGTGGGATTATTCGATGACTGCATTAGCGTGACCACTTTCTCAACCAATGACTTCATAGGTTGAGAGACTACAAGGTCAAAAGGCACCTCACCCCTCAAAAGAGGAGAGGGATTAGCCGATGACTGCATCGACATGATCACTTTCTCAACCAATGGTTGAATAGGCTGAGAGAAAACCTCTGAAGACTCAGAGTCAGAAGAGATTGTAGACAGGGACCACAATCTTTGTACCTCTGGAATGCCAGGGGAAAAATGAGTAAGGTGATCTCCCTTGCAAATATTACAAGGGAACTTATTCTTACGTCCTATCCATATAGGTTTCTCAACAGAATCGATGCCCCCAACATGACTAACAGTGTCTGATTGCACATCTCCAACATGACTTGCAGAGGGTTGGTGATTTTCCCTAGCATAACTTGTAAAGGTTGGGTGCTGGTCTTCAACGTGACTTTCAGAGGTTTTCAACCTATCTCCAACATGACTTGCAAAGGTTGGTGATTTCTTATTCCTATTCTTCCTCTTTCTATTTCGTTTAGACTTCCGGTTACTAGTAAGTGTACTTTCACCAGAGGTAGGAGAAGGAGGAGGAGAAGACTTTACTGACAAAGGAACATCAACATTATTCCCATGACATAAGTTCTTAGCTATGAATTATCAATAGCATTTGGGACATTTGGAATGGTACCCAACCAAACCGATAATCCCACATTCAAACCAGGAATGTACAAAGTGGACATCAAAGGGACACCAACGTTTTCGAAGAAAGGAAAAGCACAAGAATCCCCTTGCGAAGGGGTTCCTTGGTTGGTATCATCAGGAACTTTAGCCATGAAGATCTAATGCATTGGTTCTCCCCTTGTGGGATCGTTCAAATCTATAAAAGTCTCACACACTGACTCTGAAGAACCGGTGTTATCAAAACAACGCCTATAGAGAGGCGACTCCACGTTTATAAGCGGAAGACTGAAAAGTCCTCTCAACTGGCAGAGTGGGCGGTCTACCACCCTAGGTAAGAGACCCAAAGCCATGACTAACTAACTCACTATGGAAAACTAGGGAGCACAAAGCACACACTAAAAGTTCCTAAAGGTAAATCAAGCAAACGACTAACTAGTTGGAAGAATAGTTACACCAACCAACACTAGAGCAACTTACCGGTGCAAGTGTAACTAGAATACAGAAGCACCCTCCGAGTATACTCTACAAAGTGTGGCCTGATGTCTACCCTAGGTACTATGATATACCCCCACAGTCACCTATGTAAGTCCCTAAAATAGAGGCAACTAAGTTTCCATCTCGTGAACAATCACCAGGCGGGTACAGTCGACAGTCAGGTGGACCGCAATGAGCAGGGTATCAAGCCTGAAACCTATCAAGGGTATCAAAAGAAAGTGTTTCAGAAGACGGCTGAGGACCTTAGATGGATTCAAGACCCACGAAGCTCCATGGAAAATGCGATCAACAGAATCCCAAGACAAGTCCTCTATATGCATTCCCCACTACGCTTGGTTCGACTTTGGAGGGGTTATCTCTGCTACCTTTCTGCATGCGACCTCATGTTTAGCCCCTATGTTAGAGGGGGGTCCCAACTAATTTCCACGTTACTGGAATTCTACACTCCTTAGAACATACTCTTATGTTTGTTTTAATGGCCTTGAAGAGTTTCCTCTCCAACATAATTCAAGGCCCTAACCCTAAACTAGTTGATGGACCCTACAAACATAAAAGTCTAGTTATTTTTAATTAGCATTCTTTTTAAAGCTTGATGTATTCAAAAGGTGTGGTAGTGCAACTGATGTTGTTAAGACTCTTGCAGAAAAAATAAATGATAAGAACACTATCAAAGAAGGATTATATTTCCTGTTTTTTTCTTTTTGAAATGATTTTAAGATGAGAAGAAAACACAACACTATGCTAATTTCTTTTTCTTTTTCAAATAACAATGCAAGGCAAATGCCAAGAAAGAAAGAGAACTAACAAGCTATTTTTATATTTTTTTTATATTTTATTCCAATCAAATAAGAAGTAACAAAATATTCTAAAAGAAACTGATGAATGCACGATTCATGGCCATGAGGGGGAATTTTGTTTTAAAATGCAACTCATTTTTCTCAAAATTTCAAGCTAAAAATTAGTTAAAAAAGATAAAAAAAGAAGAAATATTTTAATAAAAAAGAAAGCTATGTTGTAATCAGACCTAAGTTGCCAACTTATATAACAAAGACCAATATTAAATCAAGGCAATCCCTGAGAGGTATAACTCTTGATAAGGAAGAGGATGACTGCCTCTCCTTAAACAAACATTTTCTCAATAGGCACGCTGCTGATAGTTCAACAACCAATGTGTGCACATGAACCGTGTAACATTAGAGCATGTGTACATGCATGCAAGCCTTATATAGGCCATGTGTACCTCTGCAATTCTTCAAAAATGATAAAAAAAAAAGCAATCAAACATTGACAGAGACTACTGGTATTGAGAACCAGAGTCCCTTGAAGACTTAGAAACTTACTTTGACAGAAAAGAAAAACAATTCAAGGAAAATTTCATAACAAAACGAATCTAAGGTGATACCTAAGCTACAAAATGCAAAAACAGAGACCAAAATGAGATCCAGAAAACCCCTAAGAAGGATCACTTCTAACAGGAGAGAGGATGAATACCTCTCTAAAAAACATTTTATAAACTCAAACACGTGACTGACACTTCATCAGCTAGTGTGTGCACATAGGTTGTGTGAAGGTAGGGTGCAGGTACATGCATGAAGGCCTTATATAGGCCATGTGTACCTCTGTGACTTCCATAAAATAAAAGGCAGCCAAGAAAAAAAAGTAGGGAATACTGGTATGGAAGACCGGAATCCGTACTAGCTCAGACTCTTGCAGAAACTCAGAAAAAAGGTGATGAAACCAATTTAAAACTACCAAAAACGTATCACCAGAAAACCTGAGAGATCCCCAGTACGTTCGCCAATTCTGTTGTGAGTAGGAAATCCCCCTATGGAATATCACTTAGGGTTTTATCATGCATGTAGAAAAGACCTAAAAATTCCTACTTTTTACCGTCATCCCAGACTTAATCCCCATTATTCTTAAGAAAATGCACAGTTAAGAAGATCAAGTGAACATACCTTATTTCTGGCGTTTGATATCAATCCCTCTTCATGCTTGGTCACTCTTTTACTACAACTCTCCTCCCAAGGCTGACCTGCATTCACAAAATACAAACAAAGAACTCCACATGCATTTGATCTTCAAATTAATGGGTTAGAGATTTAATCAATATGTACGCAATAAACAATGAAAACCTCATATGGTGGGACGGGAAAAGTACTTCTTTATTATTAACTTCACTAAAGAAACTTACAATGATGAAGCCAGCCACTACTCCACGAACCTGGTCCCGGGCTCCTCTTTTACTATGCAACAACCGTTAACACACTTGCTTCTCTTCTTCGTTGAAATCACAAAATGGTTGCAGAATCTTCGGCAAAGGGGAATACGAATTCCGGTACAGTTTCTTTACTATGTTTTCCTCCTTTCAAATGGGACCCTTACCCATTATTTTATAGTCTAGAAGGAGATAGGTATTTGGTCAAATGACTAGCCATGCATGGCCGAAAGGCTTAGTTAGCTTTCCCAAATATGTGTGTTCCGACAACAACTTTCCTTTTTTCGTGCTTTTGTAGGTACACACGGGTTGTAGTGGAGCAGGGCACATGGGTCTTTAAAAGGGGTGTTTTTAAGAAGATTTGTTCAGTACTGGCTTGGCAAAGAAGGCATATGAGATGGCCTGATGTTAGGTAAGCATGTCTGGTGCAAATTAGGTTTATAACAATATTCCAACCAAATCTCCATGATCTTCTCCTTGGAATGGGCTTGAATTATCTCCTCAAATATTGAAATGGTGGAGGAAGTATTTGAGAATTCCTTTTGAATTAATCCTTCACATATTCCTACACATTACAAATCTCACACATTTTTGAGATATATATGAAAACATGTCAATTTTCTAACATTTAATCAAAAATTCCCTTTTACTACTAAAATGAATAAAGTGGAAAATAATAAGGTGAAACCCAAGTATATTTATGAAATGATGTCATGAAAGGTTAATGGGGCGATGAAATGCGAATAATTATGAAGGGAAAGGTGGATGATAATAGGACATTTATGATCCCCAACATACCCCCCAACTTTACTTGTTGCATGTCCTCATGCAACTATGCATGGATATTCTCAAGAAATTTTGGCATCTGAATGTTGGCTTTGAGTGATGATAATAAATGTTTCCAGGGTGGGATTTACATGAGTAACAACTAACATTTTCTTATGGTTGGTTCTTGTATGACAAACATGAATATAAAGAAAGTTGGTTCTTGTGTTAACAACATTCATTTCGTTATTTGTTCTCTCGCTGTTATGATAATAATTTTCCCATATTCTTATTAGAAAATATATGCTATCAATGTGCATAAGGAAAACATCACTGAGTATAACAAATCCCTTTTTTGTATATGTGTAAATCATGCTAGTATGTATAACAATGCTTATGAATCAAAGCACAATAGAGTATCGTTGGAAAATAAATGTTGGAAAAGAAATGTTCATAATGGTAAATGAGACGAAAAAATGGAATGATGGTAGTGGAAAAGTGGAGTGATGGTAGTGAATATAGTCCCCTACCCCCCAACGTAACTTGTTCTATGTCCTCATGCAACGTGGCATAAGTCATAAAAGTGAAAAGTAAAGGGAACTAGGTGAGTGAATTTTCCAAATTATTCATTGCTAGCAGTTGAGGAATTAGATGATTAAAGCTTAGAAAATAACATACCTCCACTTACCCAAAATGTTGATGAACTATGCAATAGTAATATGGCTGATGTGGCTACTGGAGCATGGAAGATGTTGCCGCTGCAGGATCATGTGAAAAGTGACTAATGTTGTAGCTACGAATGTTGTCTGTTCTATCAGAGAATTTGGAGTGGAGGAATATAAACTGCTGCTGAATGAATAATGGAAAACAGAAAGTATGAAAGTGGAACTGTGGTACTCTCGTATGGATGAATTCATGCTGCTGTAATTGTTGATAGAGTCATGAAAAGTGTATAGTCTTCACCCACTGCTAAACATGATGGTACAATTATAATCATGCGAATGAATGTGTCGATGTCGAGTATGAAAAGAAGTCATTGGATTACCAACCAATGATGAATGTCGTTAACCAATGTGAGGCAACTCATCATTGATGTCAATGAGTGCCAAGGTACCCGAGTACATCTTGTGAAGTGAGAATGAATGAGATGATTTTGAGCCACTTGCAAGATCTGATGATCAAGGGACATTGATGTATTCCCATGATTGTCAGAGAGAGAACTTTCCATTAAGGCATGCAAGCCTCTAGGTACTCAAAATGGATTCTAGTCTATATCCCATATAAGGTGTTGACTTCGATGGGGAAAGAATTTTTGAAAGGTGGAACTTAAGGAATCCCACATCAGTCAACATGAGTTCTGATAAAAGGAGTGGTAGGACTATAAATGAAAATGTCTCAATAGTAGCAATGTGTATGGAAAGGCAATGTAGTCATGGAAAGGGAGATGGATAGTTTTATTGACAAGGAAAACTGAACTGAAAAAATTTAAAGAGATGTATGCGACTCAGAAAGATAGGCGTGTGTGAATTCATGAAGGATAATTCAATGGAAGATGGGCTTCAACACAAGGATGACCAATCTGCTTTGAAGGAGAAATGGAGGAAGACATTCATGACGCAAATGGGTTTATGAAAAGGTTTATGTGTAACAAAAAACGTGAGGATATTTATGATGAGTAATAACTCCTTCAAGCAGTCAAGGAAGCATGTCTTGTTTCAAAAGTTCTTGTCATTTTTGAAAATCACTTCAGTAACAAGATGCGATCGAATTCGCTCCTAAAAAAAACTTAGTACAAATCCTGCATGAAAACTTGTGAGATGTTCAAAAATATAACAAGCAGAAAGAAGGACAAATGTGACAAAGTAAATAAAATGTGTTTTATACCTCTTGTCGTGATCATTAAGCGTGCACTTGTTGCATCCTTGATTGCTTTCTTAGCGTAAAATCGCAAAACCATGTTTCCATTTGTTTTCAAAAATTTATAAAAATGTCCATTTGCATTTGTTGCACCTGTTTTGTCCCTTAGATGAGAAAAACAAAGGTGCTTAAAAGATTAGTTGGGTTAGCTAAGAAAGACAACAGTAAAGGAAAGGGTTAGAAGAGTAAAGCATAAAATACTAAGCTAAGAATTAAACTAGGAATGATTAAAAACAATTAAACTATAGTGCATAAGAACATAAGAACAAGAAACAAACAAGACTCATGTCACCAATGGAAAGGATTGTATTAGTGAAAAGAAAACACCAAAGAAAAAGGGGGACTTTGGGTCCCTTCTTCCTCCAAGGGATGGCTTTTGGACCCCCAAGATTGAGCTCTTCTTACAACTTGAAAACTTGAAAGAAATGGTGAAAGAATCCCAAGCTAATTCACTCAAAGGGTGATGTGAATAGCTCAAGTGGAATGGTGCTAGTATGCACTTGATGAGAAAAGAGGATTCCCCAAGAGAATAGCAGCAACATAACCTTACAAATGAATTCCTTCAAGATGTAGTGCACCCATGGCTTCTTTTTATAGAACAACTTTGAGGTATTATGAAACTAGCTTTTAGTGTGAATAAGGGGTTGTTTAGAGAACCTTTAGGTCTTTGACCAACCACCCAGCCAGATTCAACCAATATTTGGATGTCAAATCGATTTGGAAGATGAACCAGAAGTGGGTGGTGTTATCACTCCAAGAAACTCCTTAGGGTTGTAGGCTAAGAATGCTTGGTAACTTAAGAAATTATAAATAATCAAAGTGTGGATCAATGGGATAACTGAGGATGGCTAAGCAAGAAGATAACATATCATGGCTCTACATAAACCAGTGCTTCAAGAAACTAGATATCAGTCACAGTAGATAAAAAGGTCTGAAGAATACCATTCAAGATAACCAAATACAGATCTGTAGGGTCATACAAGACAGTAAAGAAACATCTAATCTATATTCATGAGCTATACCAGAAGATAACAGTTATGAATAACTAAGCTGAACAAAATTAAATAACAGAGTAGTGGAGTATATGAGAAGACTTATATATAATAACCAAAGAAAACTATTATTCATATGGAAATATAGTGAAAATACATAGCCAAAGTCTCAAGGATTGAACCCCCCTAGACTCTTAGAAAAGCTAGGCATTTATAGCCTTCTACAATCAGTTTTCAGATCCTAAAACAATGGATCTGATAATCTAAAAATAGTAAACAAAGACTGTATTTACAAAAAGATAGGGATAGGCCCTTAGAATAAGGATGATCCCTATGTGTTGGTCCTTTGAATGTGTTGAACAGTTGATGACGTGGAGATCAGTCTTCCAAGGATCCTTAGCTTGATATCATGAAGATAGAATTTGAATTGGGTGATGTGCTTGTTCATCCCTGATATTTTGCCTTAAAATTTGACAAAAACTTAGTCAAAAAACTCCTTTTTGACTTCCCTTTCCAAACTAGTTGTTAAGTTAGACTTGATAATTCAACACCTATCCATTTGAAATGGTTTCAAACCATTCTAACCCAAAAAATCCTGATCTGGGCAAAAATTTGGCTATTTTGGCTGTGACAGGCTTTCACCAGCTAATTTACCTGAAAATCCGCTCCTTAGCTGGTGAAAGGCGGAGCTTTCACCAGCTAACTAGTTATAATTCTGCCTTCTGTGCTGATGAAAGCGTAGATTTTTTCAAAATCAAATTTCTCAGTCATGGAGAGTCCATTTTGCATGCTTAAATAGTCGATCGACATCTACAAATCCTAATATTTCCAATGGTGCTTTTAAATATTCATTTGGAGCCTAGGAAGCTAGTCAAATGTTCCCTACAAGATTAGGCATGATTCTTTCAAAAATTCCAGTGCATTTTTTATCGCTAACATCTGGCTCCAACTGGGATGGAAACCTCCCTGCGAGGTCTCCAAGAACCTGGCAGACCTTGTGCCTTTAGCATTGGGCATGGAGTCATTCATCCTTTACAATTTTTCATCTGAATATTTCCTACTCAACATCATCAAGTGTTATCCACATTTTTGGTTATCGAGATGATATTATGATTATGTCATGATAATGGAAGATCAAACTCTTCATTAAGAACTTTTTCCCAAAGAAGGTTACACTTGTCATTTTCTCAAAAATCATATTTTGAAAGTAATACGCAGTCTGCATATATACTCACCTGC
>ML811137.1:167801-181026 GCA_009831015.1 Picea engelmannii | reverse complement strand
GTGCAGGTGGATATTTAAGACACTTGATGAGGCTGCATTGCTACGATGAATACGCCTTATTTTGGTTATTTTATAAATGATATATGGTTAATTCATATGTGAACATAGGTGTGTTGCTTCTCTTTAGGGTTATGGGATTCCTCTAAATCTTATCAGTTCACTTTACATGTTCTTTTAAGACAAATTATGGCTGCCTGCATTTTTGTTTTTAAGAAAAACACAAGGATTTCTTTCAAAATTGAGTCATCGGAAGCTACTCAGTTCCGTTGAAGGAAACAATGATAAAAATTTGCTCTGAAGGGGCTTCTAGAACTAATACAACAGAGTACCAGATTGAAAATTATATGGCAGAGGCTAACTTATTATTTTCGCAAACACATTATTCAAAGTGATCTCACGAATAATATTAATTGCTCCTGTTGTCGCACCAGGTCCCCATCTGATAAAATATTCTCAAAATCCCTAAAATACATTCAAATTCTGTTTTAACTTCCTAGAACACCGGAGTGTCACTATTTTAAAATGCCCTGAACAAAGTGAGCAGAATACTTACGTGAAGATCGATTTTGTGTTTGTGCTGAATTGCCGTCTGCCATTGTGATCCGGTGCTTGAGCTGCCTTGCCCTCCCGGAATTTTTGAAACTGACGATGGTGGACTGGCTAGGTTTGCGCGTATGAACTCTCTGATGGGTATAAACTGGGAATGCAACGTAGTGAAGAGTCAACGTTGAAGTGACCATGTTTATTATTTGTCGCGGGCTATGGCCTATCCATGGGATCACGAATATTTTGGTTACATGTGGTCCGAGCGGATATATATATTGTACACCTATTGGCCTCTCATATAGGTAGGGTGGATTGGCATGGTTTCCCTTGGAACTATAAATTGATAGGTAGGGTGTATGTGTTTTGGCATATAGGTAGAGCGGATTGGCATGGTTTCCCTTGGAACTATAAATTGAGAGGTAGGGTGTATGTGTTTTGGGTTGTAGATGGGTGTGTGTGTTTTGCCATTTAGATATTAAAATGGCATGAATTAGAAATTTAGATTGTAGAAACTTAAACATATGAGTGTTGTAATTAATATTCACTTTATTATGTGTGAATGATGTGTGAAAGTGGGTATGTATTTTTTGATGTGAAATATCCATCCTCATGTAACATTGAATGTTGTATAGTAACATTGAATGTTGTATAGTAGGGTGAATATTGATCCCTTTAAATTATGATTTTTGTAAGTGTCAATTTTGAAAAATTGTGTACGTTGTATAGTAATATTGAATGTTGTACAGTAGGGTGAATATTGATCCCTTTAAATTAGGATTCTCATAAGTGTCAATTTCGAAAAATTGTGTATCATTTAAATTTCTAATTTATGTTATTTTAATAATTAAAATCCGGTTGCATATCCACCATTTAATACCATTTTGTTGGGGTTACTAATTTGGAATAAAAAGGGTGGGGGAATGGCTATGCGGTCACTTAGCCCCAGAGGCCGTGGGCCGCCTACTACGGTCACAAGCCTCCCAACTCCCTAGCCCCTTTCCCCCGGTGACGAAGAAACTCTATGGCTCATACACTCCCTCTACGGTCGTACCAACAGAACATGCCTCGGTTCAATGACCTAAGTAGCCGACACAAAAAAGGTTTACTCCAGCCGAGTTTTTTCTTCCTTTTCCTTCCTTGGTCAGGGAACTTTTGAAGCGGACTGAACAAGGGATATCCCTCTTCAAGCAGCTCACCAAGCCACCATGGCAGGTTACGACAACATAGTGGACTACTCTCCCCAGCCTGGAGAACCACTACCTTGGCAATTGACAGCTGGCGGTCAAGACCAGACTTACTCGGAATAGTAGGGTGGGGTTTTACCGCCAGTCTCTCACCAAGATTTTTTCTCACAACTCTCAGGAATTTTCGGGCATTTTCCAAGCCAGGCCTGAGAAAACCTCTCTTAGCTAAGAGGCGTCGGAACTCTCGGAGGTGTCAGATCTCTCGGGGTCAACCCTTCACTATCCTCATACTTCCCTTCCTTCCCCGCTCCTTTGTACCCACCCTCTTTCCCTACCGAAGGTTTTCCCCCTCCCTTACACTGCAATCTCCCTCTCACCTCCTCCCCTTCAAATCCTACCTGGTCTTTACCCTACCCCACAATCCCAAGTCTCTCGTTTTCCCCCCCCTCCCGAACAAAGTTTCTTCTCGCCACCCCTCCAATGCTTAGGATCACCCGCCCCTGCTCAGACCATTGCAGATTGGGTCCCTTTTAAACTCAGCTCGACATCGGCCCAGCCTCCTCCCTTTGAAGAACAGTTTTACTTCCAGGACCACCCTTTAACGATGGATGAAGGTTTCATCTCAGCAAACCTCCGGCCAACAAATTCCAGTGAGTGGGTCTTAGTCTTTGGGGAAGAGACAACAAATGTTGCCCAGAATCAACAAAACCGACAACGAAAGGGAGATCATGAGGCTAGACATAGGAAACGCAAAAAATGTGTAGGTTCCTCAACCTCAAATCTTGACTTCACTCTGGGTGACGACCTAACTTTATCAAGAGTTGCAGAAATGGCAGACAAAGCCCTTGTTGGAAAAGATTATGGACGTCAATTTAGTGAAAATTCGCTAAAATCATGGGCGGCATCAAATTGGGATCAACTCTACAATCCGCCACCAAAAATTAACTGCCTGTCTAGAGGATGGTTTATGCTTATTTTCTCAGATAAATCTTAGGCTTCCTCAGTCCTCCAAAAAAGTTGGTTCATAGACTCCTCCCCTATACTTCTGAAACTCTGGAGCCCTACTTTTGATGAGGACAATGAGAGACTAGACTCCATCCCCATTTGGGTCCATTTACCGAGATTTCCCCCACACCTTTGGAACGAAAAATGCTTCCAAGCCATCGGGAACCACCTAGGAGAATACCTAACTATAGATATGGGCTTCCTAAACACAGGGGAGATGGCGGTCGCAAGGATCCTTGTTCTACTAAATTTAATAGAAGGTTTAAAAGAATACCTTAACCTAACAGACTTGGGAAGAACCAGGGTGCAAATTCTAGACTACGAAGGAATCCCTTTCCATTGTAGGAGATGCCATGAATATGGACACATCATCAAGGACAACACTCACAGCTCAAAAGGCCACAGAATCCCTCAACCATGTGCGGTAAACAGAAGGAGCAAAGAGAGGTAGATCTTCAAAGATACCAGCTCACCCTCTACGGATTCCTCCATAGGACGCAATACAAACGAACAAGCAGCATCGCGGACAGAAGAAGTGGAGGCACCATCTGCGTAAGGAGAAGATGGCTTGGCCCTAGTCCTAGTTGAAAGAGAGAGAGCAACTTTAGAAGCTGGCTCTGAGGCCATACCTCAATACCTAGTCGACAACCTATTGGGTACGCATATTACTATTTCACGCCCAACTTTTGGTTTTTCAAAGAATTATAGTATTTATGTTATGAATGGAGGTCTTTCATCCTCGATCCCTCCTCCCTCTAACTTCCCCAACCTTTCTCCCCCACACCTTCTTCCACCCTTACCCTCGCCGACCATTTCCTCCACTATCCCTACACAAGACTTGGAGACTGACACTCTCCCCCATCCCCCTCTAGAAGACGACTCCTCCGAAGAATCCAAAGACTCTGTCATCAGATACCAACTCCGCAACCGAACCGTCTCAATACCAAACTTTGAGCACAAAGGACTGGGACCAAACCCTGAGATACAAAAACAAAGAAAGGGCGTGGAAGGAATTCCCACATGTACAAGGCTCAATCTAGAGCTTTGGTTGATATTGCCTTCGGTCGTCAAAAATCAATTATTGGGGCACTTAGAGCAGCAAAAACCCTCGATAGGGCACATTCATGAAGCTACTCACATATAATTGCAAGGGTTTGGCGAGTTCCCCCAAAAAATCCGCACTAAAAAGGTTGGTACTGTCAAACCAACCATGCATCATTTTTCTACAAGAAACTCTCTCTGACGAAGAAGCCACGACAAAAATGCTTACTTCTCTCCTCCCAAGCTGGGCTTTCTTGGGTCAAAGTCCCAAAGGCCGTTCAGGAGGCCTTATTATCAGTTGGCGAACTCAAAGATTAAAGATCCTAAACTCCTGGGCTTTGGACTCTATCTTAGGAGATGATTTCCTATTGGAAGGATCTAGAAAGGAGTTCAAATTAATCAACGTTTATGGGCTACACACAGATTAGAACACCTTCTGGGACAACCTGTTTGCCAAAAAACTTTTGAATCATGAACTACTAATCTTGGGAGGTGATCTAAATTTCTCTTTGGGGGAAGCAGAAAGTTGGGGCCCTACAGCCCACCCAGACAATTAAGCAGGGTTTTTCAGCCATTTGTTGGCCACTAAATGTCTTATCGATGTGGCTCCATTAAAATTGCTACCCACCCGGAGAAACATGAGAACAGGAGAAGCCAGAATTGCAAAAAGATTAGATTGCTTTTTGATCTTTGAATCTATTGCATTGCTCCCTTTTCAATTTCGACAATGGATCAGAAAAGGAGGGGAATCAGATCACTCACCTATGTGGCTTGAAGTGGAAGGAACTCCCATTAAACCGACAACCCCTTTCAAATTCAACCCCACTTGGATAAATGATGAAAGCTTCCAAAAACTAATCAGGACAAACTTGAACACCCTAAGAGATACTGAGGAAACTCCTGCAAGCATCCAGTTTGCAACAAATCTCAAAATGTTAAAAAAATTGGTCATCCCCTGGGCAAAAGCAAAAAAGATCTCGGAGGAACAGGAATTACAAAAAATAGATGAAAAACTCAAACTTCTCCAAGAAGATCCTGAGTCAGCCTTCCTCTCAAAAGAAGCTCGTGGAACTCTAAAAAATTTAGAAGTAAGAAGAAGAACATTGCTCGAAGAACAAGAGAATACTTGGAGACTGAAAAGCAGAGCTATTTGGCTGGAACAAGGGGATGAAAACACAAAAATTTTCCAAGCTTATGCAAAAGGAAGAAAAGCTAGAGATACAATTTGGAGCCTAAAAGACCAGGAAGGCAAAGCCTACACAACTTTTGATGAACTAGCAAACTTGGGCAAAAAACACTTTCAGACCCTCTTCAAAGCAGATAGGAGCACAAATATTGCCGAAATTATAAAGATGGCCTTATATCTCCTAAACTTTGTAAATGACCAAGGGAACCAAGATTTGTTTGTTGAGGTCACAAAAGAAGAGCTAAACGAAACCCTCTAAAGTTTCCAAAAGGATAAAAGTCTGGGCCCAGACGGGTGGACAATTGAATTCTTTAGGGGATTCTATGATCTGCTTAACAACAATTTGCTAAAGGTAATCAAAGAATCAAGGAAAAATGGCAGAATTCATGGGCCCTTCAACTCCACCTTTATAGCACTCATACCAAAGGTAAATGATCCTCATACCTTTGATGACTTTAGGCCAATCTCCCTCTGTAGTTGTATGTACAAGATTATTGCAAAAATCATAGCTCGCGGGCTAAAACCCATACTCTCGAAAGCCATCTCAATGGAACAATTCAGTTTTCTTGAGGGCAGACAAATTCATGAGGCAATAGGGGTTGCACAAGAAGGCCTCCACAGCTTAAAGACATCAAGATCCAAAGGAACTATCCTGAAGATAGACCTATCAAAAGCTTTTGACAGAGTAAATTGGGCTTATATACACCTTCTACTTACTCATCTAGGCTTCTAAGTCCCTTTTATAAAATGGATAATGGCCTGCATTACCACAGTTTCTTTTGCAATACTCATCAATGGGGCAACCTCCCCTTTCTTCAAATCAGAAAGAGGACTAAGACAAGGATGTCCTCTGTCACCTCTCCTATTCCTTCTCGTAGCAGAGGGCCTCGGTAAAGATTTAGATGCAGCAGCCAAATCAAGGACTTTCCAAGGAATTTTAGTATCGTCGGGGCTAAAACTCACACATCTCTTATTTGTGGATGATATTCTCATATTCTGTAATGGGAAACCTGGAGACATTGAAACATTGGCAGACATTCTCATATTGTTTAGATTAACCACATGTATGAAAATAAACGAACAAAAATCCACATTATCCATTTCGGAATTGAACGAAGAAGAAAAGGAAGTCTATCAAAGACTCTTCCCTTTCACTATGCAAGATATCACGGAAGGGATAAAATACCCGGGCTTCCAACTAAAACCAAATAGTTATAAGAAAGAATATTGGAAATGGTTGATAGCAAAAAACATAAAAAAGACTAAACAGTTGGAGCTTTAGATGGTTATCAAGAGTCGGCAGACTCACCCTGACGAAATCAGTACTAGAAGTTATACCAGTGTATTGGATGTCACTATCTTGGATCCCAAAAGGAGTACTGGAAAAAATCAAAAAGATTTGTGCTCGTTTCATTTGGTCAGGCACGGGAGAAAAGTATACACAGCCCTGGTTAAAATGGGACAATATAGCTTTGCCAAAAGCCTTAGGAGGCTGGGGGCTCAAAAACATTTTTCTCTTCTCAAAGGCACTAACAACAAAATCCTACTGGAGGCTCATTTCAGCTACCAGCATGTGGACGCTTGTAATAGCTCAAAAATATATTTCCCCAGATACAATTGAAGATTGGATCAGAAGTCCACACAAAGTTTCAACAAATGGCTCGATTATTTGGAAAGCAATGAGCCTTTCATTCACAGTGATTGGGGACAGTCTTGCTTGGAAGGTGGGCAAAGGAAATCATCTTCGTCTAGGGATTGACCCCTTGCCGGGAAGTGGGAACTCTCACATATTGTTGGAGAACATTATCGAACAACTCCACAAATAAGGTATTTTCTATCTCTCCCATCTAGCAAACCCACCAACCAGAACTTTATGGAATCAAGGATGGAAATCTGCAAATCTTCTCGGTTTCATTGGGCCTCAAGCATAATCCTTGACAATTTATATAGTTGCACTCAAAAAAAGCCACATCAGACTAACCAACAAGGAGGATGAACTGGTTTGGCAAAAATATCCATCAGGCCTTTACACCCCAAAAGCTGGATATATAGCACTAAACCTCCCATCACAACAAAATCCCAAATGGTGGTGGAAAAGCCTTTGGAAGCAAAAATCTTCATGTGGGAAACCCTAAACAATCGAATCCCTACTTGGGAAAACTTGAACAAGCAGAAAATAGAAGGCCCTAGAAGATGTACTCTTTGCAAAACTGCAAACGAAACCACTCTACATCTACTTCTTACCTGCCCCTTCATAGTCAAAGTTTGGACTGAAACTTCATTAATTCTAAAACAGACTTGCATCTAGACAGGAGACTCAATGGAATCCGCCTGGAAAAATTGGATAGATACCCCTGGGAACTTTTCCTTCAAAGCACTCCCTCTCCTCTTAAGCTGGGGAATTTGGCTAACAAGAAACTCATAAATCTTCAAAGGAAAATACACACACACAGCTCATTTAGCAGCTCAAAGTCTTGCAATACTTTCCCATTTTCCCCAGAACAATTTTACAAAAATTCTAAGGACAAGAAAACACGAGATTATAGATACCACAAAACCCTAGGCCTACTTTGATGGGGCCGCACAGAACATTGTATGTGGTGGAGGAGCTACCCTACAAATCTCTGAAAACCACTTTTACCACATAAAAATGGGACTCGGAAGGGGAACAAACAACTCTCTTGAATTGATGTCCTTAAAGCTTTTACTTCTTTTTGCTAGAGAAAAGGAATTACATCATATACAAATTTTTGGAGATTCTATGAATGTAATAAAATGGACAAACAAGCAACAGAATTGTCATAGCATTTTGCTACTTCCTATTTTGGAGGAAATTTACAGACTTTTGGACACTTTTGATATTGTGGTTATCTCACATGTATACAAGGACAGAAACATGCTAGCAAACCAACTGTCTAAAGAAGGACTACAACTCCCACAAGGACATTAGCACATCACAGAAAAAAAATGGAGAAGACACAAATGCTTACTACCATAGGCCTTTTACAGAAGACCAAGAATCACTACTCTTTTGAAGTCTCGAACCAAAGCAAAAATTTGGACAGCCATACAAGCATATTAGACTGAACAGCTCAGTCACTTATTTTTCTCACTTTTACTGCAACTGATAAAGGCACCATAAAGGCTCTATAAATTGCTCTATTGTTGATAAATAAACCACAACAGTGGTGATCTCCTGTTGTATATAAAGACTTTTATGAACAGATTACAGTACACTTAGTCATGGGTGAGATTTTGTTTTTTTATTCAGATCTAAAGGAAAGGCACTCAACTGCCTACTTATCTTCAACAATAACACACACTTTCATAGTGTGTAGTGCTCTAGAAGCACCTACAAAATGTAATTTTGTCCTAACCAGGAATAAAAATTATGCTTTTTTCTTTGGAAAAAAAAATTAATACCATTTTGTTGTGTTTTACCAACTTAAAATATTTTTTATTATGATATAGAATAATTAATTTTAATTATGATAAATATTTTGGAATTTAATTATGTGAGAGTTTTGAAACATGTCATTAATAATTAAGTTTACACTCTACCTATTATTAAGGAATACAAATGAAGTTTTAGTAAAATAAAAAAGAAGAAACTTTTGAATAAACTAAATACAATTGAGTAAATTAATAATAATAATAAATATTATATTTAAAATCCAATTGTGTTTAGCTTAGATGATTGGGAGAAATGATTGTTATCCTCCCCACCTAGGTTCAATTCATGTAAGTGACATGTTGAGCTCTTAATGAGTATATTGTACACTTTCATTTAATAAAAACATGGATACTAGATACTACAAGCAAAACAATCCAGATGGCTGACATCCGAGTGAGAGGAGTGTTGCTTCTCAATATCCATTGGGTCCTTAAGTTGGTGCACTATTTCTTCTTCTTGAATTGCAACATGAATGGAATTTGTAGAGGTTTTGTTGTTTGAGGTTGTAGAAAGGGAGTCTTTGCGCATATTAAGTGCAATATTTCTGAGCATATTGCACTCTAGCCCGAGAACATCCATCCTCTATTTATGATCATCCAGTAGTTTCAACAATGAAGCATGTTCATTGACATAGATGTTTGTTTTCATGAACCTTTGTGGCAACTGAAATAGAGAGGTTTGCTTGTAGTGGATAAACTCTACATGCCTTTGCAAGACTTTTTTAATTTCCATTATTTCCATGTGCTCCATAATTGCGCCAACAATACCAGACCAAATTGCCAAACAAACGAGACTATAAATTCCAATTAAGAACCAGGATTGATAACTTACACCAAATTAATAAGACCAGAACTAGGGTGGAGCAGAGTATTATTCCCAAAGATTTAAGAAATCATCGTAATATCAAAGGACTTGTACTAGAGTTTTCTCACGATATGCTTCCCAATGCCCCTGTCTAAGTGCCAAGCCTAAAGAAGGGATGAAACATAGCTATTTGACTTCCTTTGAGGGGAGTTCCAAGTCTGAATCGACACTAAATTCTCGACAGGAGGTCAAATCCAAAAAGGACATGCCCAGGAAAACAACTCGAAGAAGGAGCTAAGATTCATCACCCAAGGAACCACTAAAACCACTACACTGGTGCCATAACCTGAATATCATAGCAAAATCCTTCTCCTAAACAGGTTCAACATTCTAGAAATCCAAAAAAACGACCAGGAGCATGGTGCGAAACTCACTAGGAAACTAGAGGTGCCGACCAAGCTAGTCCTTGTTCTCGATTCCTCCTAGCTACAATATCCCACAGCATTTGCACCTTCCCATACCAAAGCACCCAATAACCCAAGGTATTCCTCTATGCACCCCTACACATGTATATCTATCTCTCTCTCCCAATCTCGTTACATATTTATACCCAAAATCTAGGGCTTAAATTCCTATTCTATCTATCCCAAAAATAACCCATTACACTACATGGCATGGCCAGCTTCAATTAACTGGTCGTTTGTTTTCTTTTACTTGTCGTTCTTTATACATCTTTTTTGTTGTTATTCTATTTATGGAAAGGCGCTCTGTCATCCTTCATGCTTTTTTCTCTCGCTTACTTTCTTTATTCTTCTGTATGTGCGTTGTCTTCATTATGCGCGCTTTCCTTCCTTCTGCACCCTTTCTACCTTCTGTGCCCTTTCTTCATACTTAGGTTTTTCTCCAAAATTACATCCAAAACTGCCTGTCCAACAGGGCCCCAACACTCACTTGTGGCTCATCCCGAGCCACTCGCCCCTGTTGCCTATTCTTTCACTCTGCAATGAACTGTTACACAACAACCTTAGTTGTTTCTAGCTTTATGACCATGGTGGCCTCCTTTGTTGTGATCTCCTCCATGGATTGCACGGTCAAGTCTTGAAGTTTTCTCTCTATGTTAGTCATAGCTTGTTTGACCTTCCCTTCCACATTGGCCAATTTGAAAATAATCCTGACCACTTCTTCATGTTTGGGTCCAAGTCTCTGTTGAAGGACCTTCTGTTGGTCCCTGGGTCTCTCCACTTCGACACCTGCCTGTCGCTACGCCAAAATGGTTTCCATTCACTCGACCAATGGCAACGTTGTCGCTTCTCTGCTCCCTCCTTGGTATGTTCTTGTGCTTCTCGCAGTTTGGCCTGTATGACCTTCATCTTCGGGTCGCCCATGAGCTCTTCCCACACTTTGGCACTTTCTTCTCAAATTCTTGTGCATTCATCTTCAAATTTATTAATCCTGGAAACTACTATCATTGTCGTCCTCGGTCTACCCTCGCACACCTCAGGTGGCATGTTGGGCGTGCTCAGTCGTTGCAGATCCTAGATCTACTCTCTGAATCGATTCATGACTTCCCCAATTTTCAACAATTGTTCCTCCATAGTGGCCTTTATGACTAGGGGGGCTTCTGGTACTTGTTTTTATAACTTATGGGCAACAACCTGCATTTTTTGTACCATCGCTTCTGCGTCGTCCTTCTCCTTTTGGGCTTTCGTTGCCCTCTCCTCGGCACTCTCTTTTGTCCTCAGAATTTCCTCCATTCTACCTTCAAGCTCGTTTTGCTATAGGGTCATATCATACTGTGTTTGTACTTGGGCGCTTTCGTCCCTCATTCTATCCAAGTCTCGATGCACGACGTCGCCTCGATACTTTATCTCCTGTACCATTTGTGCTTGGAGGTCCTATACCCTTTGGATGGGTACTCTGGAGACGACGATACTAAGTTGGCCTAATGTTGCAATCTGTTCATGCAATTCGCCCGCTAACAACTCCAACGCAGTTTCCTCAAGCTATATAGTTCTATGCTCCCCTGAGGGTTGTATTAGGGTTGCTTTCACATTGCCCTCTGTTGTTCTTGGTTCTATGGATGGGTCGTCGCCTATCTGGGGGTCTTTCACAATGCACAATGTTTCTAAGAGTTGTTGAAGGAGTCCCAACTAATCCTGGACCTACTTTTGTTGGTCCTCGTGCTTTGTTGCAGCTTCCTCCCAAATTTATTCAGTGGAATCGTGGATCAGGTACCCAATGCGATCCATATAATCATCATTCAAAATATGAAACAGGGCTTGGCATTGTGCTTTAGCTTTCTTGGCGCCCCTCCTATCTTTTCTTGCACCCCTCCTATTTTTTGGCTCCTGATCTTTTCTGTTAAGGCCCACTTCAAGGACTTTCGATTTGCCCAGGTGCTTTTCTGCGCCATTTGTTTGATCCTCTTCCTCTTCCTCACTTTTCCCTTGGTCTTCGTCCTCCTGTGAGGACCTTGGCTTGTTGGTTGGGTTCTTCCAGTCATCCTCCCAGTCACCGATTATGGAGTGCACCTCTTCCACTCTCAACCGGTAATTGGTTGGCAACTCCTGTCGTGCACGATCCTTTTTGGCTTGCACATATAGATGGTGCATGCTTGCTCCGAAGCGTGCGACGTCCCTGTAGGCAATGACTACTTCCTCTGGAATGTGCAATGTAGTCTCTACTACCTTCGTGATGAACTGCAAGTATGTGTAAAAAGTGGCGTTAGTGTCGGTTTATCGTCTCTTGATGGTAGAGTGCCACAAGTTGGCATATCTAGCAGCCAACGAGTTGCAACCTAAAACATGCATGTGGTGGTAAAATGCGGGCTCCTTCCATCTGACCAGCGCAATAAGAATAAGTAGCCAAGCATAGTGAAATTGCACACCCTTCTCTTGGGCCTCTGTGCAGTCCTGCAAAAATTGGTTAACGAGAAAGGTTGTCGAGTTCATTTGAACGACCTCTTTGCACTTTTCTACGGCTAAGATGACTGTCATCGGTACCTCGTCTCGACGACATTTACGCAGCAATTTGCAGGCCTAAACCTACATCGTAAACCTGACCTCTTGGTCACTGACGCTTTTCACATCCATACCGCATTTTCCTTTGAATGTGTCATACTTGTCTTTTATGGCCTTGGAGAGGGCTCGCTCTCCCGTTTTAAGGAATAGTAATGACAGGCCTTCGCCTGCCTTGCTCAACTCTGTGATGCATTCTATTAGCGCCATATCCATTGAAACTAGGGGATCTATCTAAAGTGTCCCCCCATGGACGTAACTGAGAAATACCTTGACACTGGCATTGATTTCGTTACTTCGTCCAAAATGTGGAATTTTGAATAACTTGAGTATCCCGGCTTTCTCCAAGCCCGACACCCATTCCTGTGCTTCCACCCGAGTTTTTCATGTACCCAGGTCGGTCTTTGTGCATAAATATTGATCCCTGTCCAACTCAAGGAATTTTTGTGTGTCAGTGGTATCGTGGTCCATAAATTTCAAGTTGGCCACCTTGTCGAGCATGTCCTTATCTTGACTGACACCCTTCGAGACTGTTGCTATGGGTAATGGATATTTGGCATTTGTAGCTACTCTTATCGGGAGCGCGTCATTATTACATGGGGGAAAACAATCTCTATGGAAAATTTCAGGTGGCATCGAGGCCGAAGGTCCAACCACCTCTTTTGCCTCTTCATCTATGGATTGCTTTGATTGTTTCATGGTTGCTGCGAACGATCCTCCTACTCTCGATGGCACCATTTTCTATGTATGTTGGACTTGTGAACGAACTCTTTGTGTCTGTGCGAGTTGTTGCAACTTGGCTTGGGGAACTCTACTCTATTCGCTCTTGCTTTGCATGTAACAATTGTTAACTCCCAAAATAGCACCATCATTTTGGTTGGGTTTTACGGTGAATGATCGTTTATGGTTTTGAGTTGCAAATGGAAAAATGATACTTAAACTTGTAGGGAACTTTTCGATCCCTTCCTAAGCTCCAAATTAAGATCTG
>ML811137.1:152825-162928 GCA_009831015.1 Picea engelmannii | reverse complement strand
TTGGTTGTCTAAGCTATATTCTTCACACCTTTCTTGTTATCTGGCCTCTGATTTACAGTTTCTAAAAGCACTGGTTCATTAAGTTATTCTGATAAGTAAATCCCTTCATTGTGCTTTCTTGGTATCCCATTGATCCACCTACTAAAAAGTATTCAATCCTTAAGTTACCAGGCATACTTAGCTTACAACCCTAAGTAGTTTCCTGGAGTGATAACAACAATGACGAAGAGTTTCCTTCCCTCCCGGAGTTTTGTGTGTTCGTGCCAAATAGGCATGTCATATCCCGCCTTAACTACCTTGTCCAATCTGGCGTCGAAGTTGGCAACTGGGTAACTAAATGCTCCTTAATTGCCAAATCCGCCTTATCATCCTCCTTTCGAACTGATGATCTGTCTGGGATTTCTAGTGCCTTTTCTGATTTAATGTTTATACTGTGATTTTATGACCTATCATGTCGGTCGTCCAACTGTCTTTGCCCTGCCTAACTGTGTTTAACGGTCTTTTCATGCCAAACTGTGTTGTAGTGCTTTGCTCGTCACAGTCGAGCATGTATGCATCTTATCTTTGAACTTAGCGTAGTGTTATCTTCGCGTGAGATGATCAGCTCAGCCGCACAATTTCTGATACCTTCGTATTTCACACACTCTTTTTCTTTCAATTATCACTACCTTTTTATTTCTTTTCTTTCATTTTTCTACTTTTTATTCGGCTTTTCTTGTTTTTCTCGCTACTATGGCACACTTACTATAATATAGGGGTTTTGGCGCAGCCCAGATTACTACACAGATTGTCGACTGTCTCTATAGAGTTCCAACCGACTTCCATTCGCCATTCCTTCCAAGAGTTGACCATTCAAGGTTCCCAATCATGCAACACTTGTCGCAATTATCTACTAGATCACATAAGGACCTAACCAGTGAATGCAAAATTTCTCTGGGTGTTGTAGATACTTATTGTCATAGAGTAGTACCAAATCATGGACTTGAAATTTCTTGGATTTAATGTGTTGATTGTGCCAGGCCTTCTCTCTGGCTTTCTGCACCTACTGATGGAATCCTGCAATAAACCAGTCCTCCTCAAGCTGAACTAACTGCCCCAATCTCTCCTCTATTGCGCCAGCATTGAAGAGCTTGGTGATTGTTGCAATGCGCAGGCTAGGTAGAATGAACTCCATTGGCATCAATACTTCCTACCCATAGACCAACCAGAAAGGTGTCTTCCCTATCAACTTCTTACTTGTACTTTTGTATGCCCATAGTACTACAGGGATGCGTAAGTCCCAATCATCTCTTCCAACATAGCAAGTTTTTGTCAAAACATTCTCCAAAATCTTATTAAAAGCTTCCACTGTGCCATTAGCTTGAGGGTGATATGGTGTACTATTTTGATGATGAATCTAAAATTCCTCAGTTAGTGCGGTAATTGTTTTGTTCAGAATGTGCGTACCTTGATCACTAAGTAATATGCACAGACATCCAAACCTGGTGACTACATTCTTGAATAGAAGCCGCACAACAGTCTCTGTAGTACAATCAGTAGCCGGTGTTGCTTCCGCCCACCTCGTTAAGTACTCTATTGCAATAATTATGTATCGTGCTCCTCATCTCCGTGATTATGGGTTGATTAGAACTACAAAGTCAATGGCCCACTTATCGAATGATTGAAAAGTAACTTGTGGATTTAATGGCATTTCATCGCGCCAAGATGGTTTACCCACTCTTTGACATACGTCACGGGACTGAAAAATACTCCTTTGTTTCTTTGTGCAATGTGGGCCACCAAAGCCCTACGCATAAAATATTTTGTGTCATTGATTTGCCTGCGTAATGTCCTCCAACAACCCCATCATGCGCTTCCTGCAATATAAGAGACCTTTCATGTTCCAGTATACAACGCTTTAATATTCCATCTATCCCTAACTTATACAAGTTCCCCGCAATCAATTGATAGTTTGTCGCTTTCACTACCAATTGTTTCGTCTGTGCAATTGTCATTTTGGATGGGGCCACACATGTATTTAGAAACTCCACAATGTCCGCGGAGTAATCATCCACCATACTTACTGCAAATAATTGCACATCTGGGAAATTATCATCTAAATTATCTGCATCCTATCCTATTAATATATGTGAGAGATGATCTGGTCCTGCATTCAACTTCCTTGGTTTTACTATGACCTCAAAGTCATATTCCTGAAATAATAACAACCATCTGCATATTCTTCCACCTAAGACATGCTTATTGACTAAGTACTTTAATGTAGAATGGTTTGTACACATCTTGAAGTGAGACCCTAGTAAGTAGTGTCTGAAATTTTGGAGTGCATAGACCATGGCCAATCCTTCTCGTTCGATAGTGGTATAATTATTTTCAGATATAGACAACTTCCTACTTGCAAACACAATTGGATGATCAATGTCTCCTTCTCCTGGTTGTGATAGTATCGCGCCTGATTCTATGGATGATGCGTCTACATGTACATGTAAGTCCTTATTCCAATCTGGAAAGATTAAAATGGGTGCAGTGACCAATCTTTGTTTCAACCCCTTCTGGCAGTCCTCATTCCATTGGAACTTGGCTTCTTTCTTCAATAACTTCTCCATGGGTGTTGTAATCTGCGCATACCCTTTGATAAACTTTTTGTAATAACATGTATGACCCAAAGTTTCCCTCAGCTATATAAATGATGTCGGAGGTTTCAACTCCATAATTACTGTGATCTTGGTTGGGTCGACCAACGGTCCCTGTTTTCATACCACATGTCCTAGTAGTATTCCAAATGGTGCAAAAAAGATACATTTCTTTGGGTTCAACAAAATTTGACACTGTTTGCATCGATCTAACATGAGTCGAAGAAATTCTATATGATCTCGCAGTAGATTGAACACTGTCGAATCATCTAAGTACAATTCCAAGAATTTATGGATGAACTCCTTGAATGCGGCCACTACTACTTTAGAAAACACCGCAGGGGCATTCTTAAAACCAAAGGGTGTCACCATGTACTGATAACTACCCCACTATGTCGCAAATGTGGTTTTGTGTCTATCCTCCTACTCAATTTTTAACCGATGGTACCCAGAGAATTCATCGGTGAATAAATACATTTCTTGACCTCCTACGTTCTCCATTACATCATCCGTGAATGGTGTTGGGAATGGGTCATGTGAGCATGCGTCATTAAGCTTCCTTAGATCCACACAGTTCCTAATTCCTCTGGTCTTCTTGTCCTGCACCACCATTGGGTTAATCCATTTGGATTCCTCGACTGGTTCAATGGTTCCTGCATCGAGCATCCTGTCTATTTCATCCTTAACCTTCTCCTTATACCTCGGGTTCAACTGGTAAGGTATCTGACGTATGGGCTTAGCTCCAGGTTTTAGTGGAATCTTCATCTCGCCTAAGTCACCTACTATCCCTTTCATATCTAAGAATGTGGTTGGAAATAAATCTTGATATTCCCATAATAAGTTTGCAACCTTCTCAATTGTCTCATTGTTTCAATAGTCTCCTATCTGCGCAAACTTAGGATTCTTCGTAGTCCCAATGTTGACCTTCTTTGTCTTTATAGGTTGTGTGTACGCGACAGAGGAAAGCTCTGGACCTTCGACTGCAGATGCTCCTTCTGTCTCTGGTAGTTGTACATTCCTGGGATCCTCTTCCTCGCATTCCTCCTTCGTGACATTATAGCATTCCAATAGCTTTTGGACTGTCATCTTGGCTTTGTGCGCACTGCATAATGGTACTACTTCCTTCGGTTCTACCTTCGAGAAGATCTTTGTTCGAATGGCCTGGAGTCTTGCATGTATGGAGGGGGCTTCATGTTCAAAAGTGAACGTGATTTCAAATCTCTGGACAAATCCTTCCCATTCTACTGTCTCCCTTTGCATCTCCAATTCTATAACCAATTCCTCGGGATTGTGTCCAACGTGTGTATGAATCGATGTGTCCACTATGTCTCTGATTCTGAGCACCATAAAGCTCTACATATTTCTATGTGACCCGTCGGGTCGCCCTCTCCTGTGTATTTCTATGCACTTTCTGTTTCCTCGAGCCCAAAGTGTATCTGCATAAGTCTATTACACTGTGTCCAGTTCTTCTTTCCCTTTTTGTGCACAACCCACCATCTAGTTGGAGTTGCTTTTAAGACGACATCCAATGCCAAAAGCCTCTATTGTTCAGGTACCTCTAACTCAAATGATTTTATGAACATATCAATCTCAGTTAGTCCATCGTACCTGGGTGGGTCACATAGCTCTGTGCCAATCCAACACAAGGATCAGTTTATACGTGCACATCGTCCAGTTGACACTTCATGCATCCGTTGTTGCCAATTCTCTAGACCGACTTCTAAATCTGATGTGCATGAACTGATACTTCTCCAACTCAACACGCCATCCATTATTGGGTCGACATAATCCTCCATCCACACAGTCATATTATATAAGTTTTCCATGTCATTTCCTCTTGTTGACTGTGTGTATCTCTGCCCCTTATTATGGGTCCAAAAGTACAATAACCTTTAGATCCCCAACCTCGAAGATCATCTCATTCATTTTCAAGTTAATAATTTCCTGGTTATCGACCACCCATTCTAATCCCATCAATGTTGGATACGGTTGACCATCATCTGCCATCTCAATAACTTCAAAGTCTGCCATGATGCCAGGTACTCCTGTTAGTCGCCCAATCAGGACTATCTAGTGTTGATTCACGAGTCTTAGTTTAACGGGGGACCGTATTAGCTCAGGTTCTCCCATCATCTCCCATGTTTGTTTAGGTAGTACATTCACATCCGATCCTAAGTCTAGAATAACATTATCCACATTGTACTCCCCAATGTGTGCATTGAACTTGAATTCTTCGTTGGTTCGCTTCCTGCGCAGTACCTGGTTTACCATTCTCTGTGTGACAGGGGTTTATTGTCCTTTTGTGCATTGATCAATAATGTCTTATAAATCACCTAGCGTGGTCCTATCTTACATTAGTTCGACACAACTCTTTAAGAATTTTGTTAGTGTACTTAACTGTTCCATTGGCTTCTCCGACACTGCTTGATCGTCTATCCGAGGCAATGCTGATGTTGATGCTTCCTCGGGCGATCCAATTATCTCTTTCCTATATTTATTATATGTCTCTTTCCCCTGTTGTGGATCGAATGGTGGTATAGGCCCTGCTGAATTCCTCACCCACTACTTAGGATGCTTCCCTTGGTCAGTCCATGTTCGAGCGCCTCCACGTGTAACAACTGCCACTCTTGGTCCTTCATTGCATCTTTCAACTAATATCATCTACACATTTTGATTCTAATTTCAGGTTTGGATTTCCTCTGGCCTGCCATTTTACAACTAGTTAGGGATGGTCCTCTATAGTGTGATCCAATCCTCTGTAATATGTGCATGTGGTACACAGGTTCTAGTAATCTCGAGCCAAGTGTCCAAGTTGATTACAGTTATAATAGATAATTGGTCCTCGTCCTCCTCTACCTCAACCTTTGCCAAAATTTGCTTTGTTCCCCTGATTGAAACCTCTATGACTGTTATACTGCGCTCCATTCCCATCTGTGTCGATATTCTCTTCATGTATCTTGTACATATCCGATATGCACTCCCTTAGTAGGTCGAATGCGTAACAGTCCTTCTCTTCATGCCTTACCGACTTACAAAAATTGCAAAACAAGTTATTTGGAGTACTCTGATATTTCTGGAGTAATGGACACTCAGTGGGATGATGACCCCATTTCTTACAGATCTTACAATATCCTCCTCTGAGTAGAGGATTCGACGCTCCAACTGTCAAATACTGCGTGAATGTTGGGCATTCATCCTTGTGATGGCCTTTTGTCCTACACTTTGTACACCAAATTTGTTCTCATTTTTCCCTTCCCTTGGTAAGCTCGGCTAGCTGAATTGTTAATGCGTCCAACTACGTCTGAACTTGTGTCATTCCCCCAGTGTCTGTTGCTGGTGAAGCCTCTAGTTTCATTGAAATCTCCAGAGCCTTGGGCCACGATGCAACCTTCTGTTGAATTAATGGCCTACGAATGTGGGGTAGAATTCCTGCAATAAACCACTCTTGATGTTGTTGATATGGAATCTAAAAAGTCAACCTCCCCATCACATCCTTAAAGCGTTGATCAAAATCCCATACTAAATCTGTTTGTACTTATTTAATTTCTTTCAGTTCGATGATGTATTGTGATTCTAACTTTGGCTTCTTGAACTCCTTTGGTAACGCTTGCTTTATCTACACCAAAGTCCTATCATGTCTGATAAGCGTAATACCCTGTAGCTTCATATACCATACTAGTGCACGGCCTCTAAACATTGTTGCTAACTGTACAATCTTCACCACCTCATCCTGTATGTTTTTAGCGGCCCAAACTGTCTCACAAACAAACAAGTGTTGTTATGGATCCTTTGACCCTACTCCCTTGAATTCAGGAAGTCTAAGAGTATCATGCACTCCCGCCATGTTGGTTTGTGTATTCCCTCCTCTTGGTGATGTTGGTGGACTCTCATTTTAACTCTAGGCACTACTCCCACTATTCCGACTGTTATTATTCTGCTCTCCTTGACTAACTATGATGGCTCTTAACAAGTCTTCAAATGTTATCTCTGATTGTGGTGACACACACAGGGTCGTGGATTCAACATAGAATCATGTCTGAGTAGGACTTACCGGCTCTTCTATTACTGGACTGAACTGACACCCCTCTTCTCCTCCTCCTATGTATGGTATCTCTATGATTCAGACTTATGCGCAAGGTTCTCGTACTTATGGCTCACTATGAGGCTCTTCTCTCCCAGCCCCAATCTTTTGCCTTTTGTATCTCCTTCCTCCTCGCAACTCTCCAAACTCGTAATCTTCCTCTGGTGTATTGCCTTCTTGCATCCTCGGTCCCTTCCTTCCTTTTTCATTGCTTCCTTCCTTCTCTTAGATGCTCTTCTTGTCATCCTCCAACTCCCCTATGTGCGCAAAGCCCGTTTAGTTGTCGGACTTCATTATCATCACATGTTTTTCACATAGCAACATTTTTATCCACTTATTCAACGATTTCAAGAACCTCCTGCACGAGCCTATGAAAAAATTTATTTCTGCAACACTGTATGATTGAATGCAATCTATGACAAAATCTATAAAATAACCCCCTAGAATACTATCTAACTAAAAATCAATTGCTCGAGTAGTTGGGTTACTTACCGAATTTAGTTGTCTTACCAATTACGGAGTCCAATTCTTTGATGCTGCAACACTAAACCTTCATGTCTTCTCTACCAACCTCTCTAGCCACTCAGTCATAATTTATGGGAATTCACCAAAGAAAATTTCATGCAAATCTGTGAACACATACTTTTGCATCCATTGATTGTCACTCATATGAGGGTTCATGTTCTCTTATCGCAGGAACTCGTGTTCTTTTTGTTCTAACCAATCTGTGATCTCTTTCTTAGTCAGCCTCCAAAACATTCTTTTAGTCGCAATTTCTCGGTCTCGGCAACAGAACCATTTGTTCACTAGATTATGGTCTATACACGGGTTGTAAGACCCAAGGTTTGGTGCAATTGTGACCAACAAACCCTCAAGACACCAACCCTTTCGAGATCACCTGCTTGTGCAGATGAAGTCTCACCCGATGTATCTATTGGGGCTGCAAGAACCAGGCTTTTGCAGCAGTAAGGGAAAGGGAGGCATATGCTCAAATCATGATTCCTTATTCTAGCTTATGGATGTTCTCGATGATTTCATAGATTATCGCAGTCATTCATGAATATTGTAGCATAATCAATCCATAACTAAATCTAGTTTGCGTAGTAAAACATTATTCATAAATGCACATAGACAAGTAAAGAACACAAGACACAATATCCTCTCTAAAATCTTTCTTTATTCATCTTTTGTCTTTCCTAATTGTCTATTACATTCATAACCTTTGCATAACATTGACTCTCCTCTGCACACCCGTACACATGTATATCCATCTCTCTCTCTCTCCCAATCCCGCTACATATTTATACCCAAAATCTAGGGCTTAAATCCCTATTCTATATATCCCAAAAATAACCCACTACACTGCATGGCATGGCCAGCTTCAGTTAAATGGCCGTTTGATTTCTTTTACTTGTTGTTCTTTATGCAACTTTTTTGTTGTTCTTCTATTTATGGGAAGGTGCACTGTCATCCTTCGCGCTTTCTTCTCTCGCTCTCTTTCTTTATTCTTCTATTTGTGCGCTATCTTTGTTCTGCACGCTTTCCTTCCTTATGTGCCCTTTCTACCTTCTACGCGCTTTCTTCCTTCTACGCCCTTTCTTCATACTTATGTTTTTCTCCAAAAATACATCCAAAATTGTCTGTCTAACAACTTCCCCATAATTGCCTTAATAAGAATCATGGAATCCCTCACAACAATTAACAAAGTGACCTCAAACTCCTTGGCCATAATCAAAGCTCTCAGAAGAGCATAAGCCTCTGCCACATTGTCTGACACTACTCCTAGGCCCTAGGAGTATGTTTCTACATGTGTTCCTCTAGGATCGAGAGAACTCCCCTGCACCTACCACCCATGGGTTTCTCTTTCATTGAAGCACCATTGAAAAAAAACATAAATGAGTCCTCCCCTAATTGCCATTCAATAAATTATTGTTTTTATAGTCAAATCTACCATTTGGGATGGATAAGAGAGATGGGGGATTTTAGGCGAGTGATTGGATTTGAAATTCCAATGCTTTGGATGAAGGGGGATATCTAAGGATTATTGATGCAAACTGCAATTCAATTAATAAAGGGAGAGTTAAATCCAAATTTATCAATTACTTCAAGGAGGAAAGAGTTCCTTAATCGATCAAACACATTAGCCATATCCAGTTTAATGAGCATTCATTTTTCCTTATTCTCTTTATTGGAGTGGATGGCTTCTTGGACCAACACGATGTTGTCCACAATTTGGTTATTGTGCATGAATTCCCCCTTGATTTTACAATATGATTTTGGGAATGATTTTCTTCAATATTGTGGCAATGATATTAGTCACGACTTTATAAGACATAAAGATATGGGCCGAAACCGAGAAAAGGAAGAGGGTATTCCCTCTTCGGTGTTCCCCCCATTTTAAAAGATTTATGAACATACTGAGTCATTCTTTTCAGGTCAATCTTAACTAGATTCCAAAAAGTTTGGAAAAAAGATATTGAAAATCCATCATGCCCAGGGGCTTTGTCCGACTCCATATTCCAAATAACATTATATATTTCCCCTTCTTCTATTGGTTTTAGCAATTGTGCATTATCATCTGGAGTCACTATTGATGGAATACCTTCCATCATTATCACCAAGTCCTTAGCATCAACTTTGTCCTATTATGCAAAGAGAGAGGCAAAGTGTGTTATGGTCACATCTTTTAATTCTTATAAGTCATGAACTTTTGAGCCATCATCTAGCACAATTTCTTTGAGGTTATTTCTGACTGCTTTGGCCCTTGCTTTCCGGTGAAAATTTTTGTATTTTTGTCCCTTGATTTTAACCATAGGCTTATGGACCTTAGCCTCCACGTCTCCTCCTCATCTCTAATTTCCTTTTGGAGCTTTTGTTGGATCATGGCTTTTGAAATCTGTAGATCAATGGTTATTTCTTCTATCTCCATCTTTGCTTGAATGTTACTGAGTTGGGCTTTGAGAACTTCATTTTATTATAATGGGTAAGTATGTGGGGACTTAGCCCAATATTTAAGCATTCCTTTGACTGATTTAATATTTTTTTCCTAGATATAAGATGGAGAGTCTTCAAACTAAACTCTGCATACCTCATTGATCAAGCTTGGAACCTCATCATTTTGGAGCCAAAGAGGGTTGCAACTAAATGGAAGGGGCCATTTGGTGTTTCTTAAATATGGAGGGAAATTGGCTTGTGGTCAGAAATAGTGGAAGGAATGATTCAGGATTTCACTAGATAGTCTTGAAGCAAAAGGTCATTGTGTACCTAAAACCTATCAAAACCTAGCAATGATGTGTCTAGGCTTTAATCTCTGGTTAGTCTAGGTATATTTCCCTTTAGATGGCTTGGTATCGGTGAGATCCCACTTAGCCATTAACTCCTCCATCCATTCT